>JARSSU010004800.1:0-17805 GCA_029619165.1 Eurosta solidaginis
ACTAGAATTTACCACCCACGTTTCTAATGGATTTAGAAAAGGCCTTCACACTGATGTAATTTACACCGATTTCAGTAAAGCTTTCGACAAAGTATCACACCCATTACTTATTCATAAGCTCAGTCAACTCGGTTTTCAACCCCGTCTTATATGTTGGATTTCTTCGTATCTTGGTTATCGTACGCAAAAAGTAATCTTTAAAAATACACTTTCTGGGGTCATCAATGTTTCTTCTGGTGTTCCTCAGGGCAGCCATCTTGGTCCGATTCTGTTCTTGTTGTTCATAAACGATATATCTGGTACAATTAAATACTCAAAAATCTTGATGTACGCAGACGATGTAAAACTTTTCAAATCATGTGCCTCGGTTGAGGAACATTCCTTGCTTCAAATGGATTAAATCACTTGGTTACCTGGTGCAATGTAAATTATATGCCGCTCAATCTCAAAAAATGTAAATTCATGTGTTTTTCTCGGAGAGTTTCGCCACCAGCTTCATATACAATTAACAACTATAGTCTAGAAACTGTAAATAATTTTATTGACTTGGGAGTCATGATGGTTTCCAAACTTAGTTTCAATCTTCATATTAATGCTACAGTGAATAAAGGCAAAGGTGTTTTTGCATTTGTTAAACGGTGGTCAAAAGAATTTAACGACCCTTACATAACTAAAGCACTTTTTACAACATTAGTTAGGCCAATATTAGAATACGGCTCGATAATTTGGAATCCGCGTTATCAAGTCCATGCAGACAGTCTCGAATCAATACAAAAACAATTTTTACTATTTGCCTTAAGAAATTTCCAATGGGACTCTTTAACTAATCTTCCACCTTATACTAATCGATTAAAGCTTATCAGTCTACCAACTCTTGCTAGTCGAAGGGAAATGCTTGGTGTAATATTTATGACAAAACTTTTAAATGGATCAATTTCGAGCCCATTCCTTCTGAATGAAGTGAACTTTTGCGTTCCCTCTCGGACATCGAGACACTTCAAACCTCTTCTGCTGAAACAATGTAGAACGAATTTCGAACAAAATGAACCTTTTCGGCGTTTATGCCAAGATTATAACTCTCACTCAAACACATTTGATAGCTCGGACTCCCTTTTTTCTATAAAAAAGATTGTTCTCACCTATCTAAATTAATGTATAATACGTTTTCTTCTGTTCTCTTTAAGTATTACGCTTGGCTGATGAAATTTCTTCTGTAGCTGAGCAGTCTCAGATCGTGACGCTTGACAAACCGCTGCCCATCAAAGACTCGGCAAAATAAAAAAATAAAAAAAGTTATTATATATATATAAATCGATCGCGTGAACAGGATTAGCCTGGTTTCATTGGGCCACTTGAGGGCAGCGCGCTGCCACAACGTCCTTAATAAGCATCTGTCAAAAACAGGTGATATTGATCTCATTTATCGACTCATCTGAGCATGGAGTTTCGGAGCAGTAAAAATCGTGGTCGTGGTAAAGTTTCCTTGTTTTTTCAAAGATATAGAAAATATAGAAAATTGGAGTGAACTTTTAGACCTCCAAAATTTTAAATATTTAAAACATTACGTAGTGTGACATATAATAAAATCAACTAGGTCTGATTCCATATAAAAATTTGACTATTTTGTGTTTGATTCAAACAAAAATAATGGATTAATTCGCCAAGTTCGCGCGATCAAATAAAACTCCTAATTCCAACAACTCTCCTGTCGCCACTTGTTAGCAAGAGCATCCAGTCCACCTTGAGCAGAAATACGTACATGATATCTATGATTTTCTTCTAAAGAAAACGAGCACCACATTTCTCTGAAAATTCATTTGCCAACATATTTTGCATTATATGCATGTGGGTTGCTTGTGCGAATCGCAAGCAACCCTCCCTTTTACTTCACCCGCATTCCACGGTGATAAGCTACAAATCATCACCAGTTCCTGAAAATCTACATGCCCATGATCTTCATCTAGGCCGTACATAAAATCTCGTCTTAACATACCATACGTTCATCATCGTTGGAGTCTTCAAAACCCCAAATCATATAAGGAAATGTGAATTATAAAACTAAAGTTAAAAATTAGATTTTTAAGCTACATACACATAATACATATACATATCTATAATGTAAAGTTGTTTAAGAATTCCAACTCAAACTCGAAGAAACGAGTTCCTCTCCCTCGTTAGTTTAGGTTTAGATACATAAAATGTTGCAGAGAAAATGGAATTAATTTTATGAAAGTTGATGAATTAACTAATATTGGAGTGAAGTGGATATGTTTGAGAGAGCGGTATGGTGCAATATTAACAATTTTGTATGACATTTTTCGATGCAACCAATTGTTAACATTTACACGTTGCGGTTAAATAGTTTTTGGTATGGTATTACTTAGAGAGTTTTTTTTGTATGACTTCGTTCGAAGCAAAATTCATTATAGATATTCCTTTAACTGAGTTCTCTCCGTAACACTTTAATATTTTTAAGCATTGTTGCCAACATTTGCGGTTAGCTAATATTATTAAGTCATTTTCTTTTGATAATTTAAACAATTATATTTTGTAATTGGCTTAGGAAATATTTTAGTTCTTATTTAAGGAGTTAAAACACAACTCTCCAACCAAGAAGGCCTTCGACGCTAGGTAGAAAAGCTATCTATATATATATATATATATATATATATATATGAATCTATTTGTTATTGACTATTGCCCCATATACCTATGAGAATTTACCAATTTGTTAATATTGTAGTTTTGATCATACATACATATATATATCCACTCAAATGCCTGTACATACATATGCATGTACATAAATAGATATTAATATACAAAGTGAAGTTTCCTTTTCTTCAAACATACAATCTTAGTGTAAAATAAATTTTTTTATCATATGTATTTAATTAGCGAGCTTTGCTCATATTGCTTTATACAATGGTTTTTGTAATTGATATTAGAGAAAAATTGTAAGTTTACAAACGGCGATGGTTACTAGGACATGTTTCTGAATTTCACTTCTTCATCAGCTAGCTTTTCGGGAGCTGAGCGTTGAACTCGAATCTCCAACATTCATATCAGTGCAAGCCTTTAGCTGCTAAGCCATATGAATGTCCCGTTGTTCGCTGTACAATTGGTCTCTAAGAGTTGCCTTTTTGTTTATATTCCTTTTGATCACCATGTAGGCACATACACTCTGTATGTAGTTTATTCCTAATGGTGTGTATATGATTTTTAGGCGCGCTTTTGAAAGCTTAGTAACATATGTTCGGATTTTTACAGTATTTGTTTTTAATACTTCCGCTGTTACTATTATATCAATATGATCACATGTATTTAATTAGCGAGCTTTGCTCATATTGCTTATACAATGGTTTTTGTACAGCGACCAACGGGACATTCATATGGCTTAGCAGCTAAAGGCTTGCACTGATATGAATGTTGGAGATTCGAGTTCAACGCTCAGCTCCCGAAAGCTAGCTGATGAAGAAGTGAAATTCAGAAACATGTCCTAGTAACCATCGCCGATTGTAAACTTACAATTTTTCTCTACTTTTTTTTATTTTCGCATATGTGTAATGATATGCGAGCATACATTTTACATACATATGTATATTCATCTTCAGCCATTTAAGTGGTGTTTCATAATCGCCAACGTTGCGCATCCTATTATTGGTGCGAATTTCCTAAGACACTACGACGTGTTGGTGGATTTAAAAAAACAAAGCAAACTTATACTTTGAAAGCAAAGAACCGATATGCATACGCATACGCAAACGCAATCGCAAACACAAACCAAGGAATTATTTCCAAACAACCAACATAATTTTACGAGAACGACAACATAACAGATACCCCAAGACATAAATGATAACGATTGGTTCGAGGCCGGTAACCGTATCCATCGATGGACTTAAACCGGCTTATTTCCCAAGGGATGAATTAGCAGCAATAACACAAGCCACAAGTATTGATGCCAGTACATCGGCGAATTTTCTGGAAAGGGGGTGGTGTAGTGACTACCTAAGTCGAACCCTGCAGCAATATGTGGCAACATCATAGAACAGCTGAGTTTTAGTAATTACAGCCAACGTCTAGTTATACTTTGAATTTCAACGCATATATAATTTGGGACTTTCCCTTTAAGATACGACATTGTTCTTTTTAGTTTTAGTTACATTTTTAAACAAATTATCCAAGAAGCAACACAGTCAGAGGATGTCAGTTGAACTTAGGAGCAAGATGGCCGCAATTGTAAAAAATGTTGACTGCTGAGCAAACATCTTGTGATTGAATCATGCGGGAATACTACCTTGCGGCACCCCAGAGGTTGCCAAGAACTCATAGGACCTCATATTCTCGATTGTTTTGTTGTTGTTTGTCAAGTATTCTTGCAAGTCGGACTACGCCTGGAGCGCGTCGCATAATTTGTAACTCGCAATTAGTATCACCCTAAGGTGCGCAATGGAAAATTTACTTGCCAACGGCTTTGCGATACAACCGTTATCAGGCAGTCATAAACGGTACAAACAAATTACAAAAACACAGCGAAATAAAGCTGTAGTGCAATAATATAAAAAGCGAGGAAATAAAATAGTGCCGGTTATCCATGCAAACTAAATAAGTAATCTATAAATCCATCTGGCGAAGCTATTAGGCGCCAAGCATATACATCCGACCAAGTCATCATTCTCAAGCTAACGTCATGGTGGAAAGATGGCACCGTGTACTAAAAGCGGCATTGAGATGTCATACGGTCAACTTAGAATGGGTCGACTTTCTGCCAAATTGTTCTTCTTGGTCTGCGGTCAGCTGTTAAATGAGATCTGGGGTGGTCAATTGGTGAAATACTTTATGGGTACCCTGTTGTTGTTGTAGCGATAAGGTTGCTCCCCAAAGGCTTTGGTACTAGGAGTGTTATCGATGTGATGGTCCTTTACCGGATACAGATCCGGTACGCTCCGGTAACACAGCACCATTAAGGTGCTAGCCTGACCATCTCGGGAACGATTTATATGGCCACGTTAAACCTTCAGGCCATCCCTGGGCTGGGGGAACAATTTGTGATCGGTCGCACCTATTGGGTGGGGCGAAGCACTGCTAAAATACAACAACAAGTAACGAGTGACTTCTCTTATCATAATTTATCCACTTTGGCCAAAGTATGGAGTGACGGCTCTTAACAAATAAAAACTCTTTGGTATTATTGATAGCCAGGTCAAAACGTGTATTTCGATACCTACTTTTTTACCCAAGCCAATTTTTTGGCCGATTTTAGGACGTTCAACCATCAATTGCTTTTTACTTTGATTGAATCAAAGAGAAACGTAAACATCGACTAAAAAATTTCTTCGGGTGAAATGGCAATTACCTCCATGTAACCCGGTTACTTTTAAAGACTTGTATTACACATATCTAAGTAAGAATTGACATCGCTAATTGATATTGTGAAAATCTGTGAAAATTATTAGAGCAAATTATGCGGCGCAACTAAAAGTTAAGAAGAACACCTCCGAAGTGGCGAAAACAGGCAAATAAATTTATAAATTTAATAGTTGGGTGATTAAAAAAGTGTATTAAGTGCCAAAATAAAAATGCGGTTATTTCGAAACGCCTTATTGAAGGAAAAAAGTGGAGGTTAGTGCGGCGAAATATAGGTAGATAGCAATGCGTAAAGTGTTGAAGTATTGTTTTGTGCTCAGAGGGGACCGAGAAAGTGTAAGTTTGTGCAGCTCTCACTGCAGCTTAATATAAGTCCACCTCCAAACAAATAGATATAGGCTTAGACTGTATAAAAGTTCCAATAAAGTTGTGTGGCCAATTTTAGGCGCAAGATTCGGATATCCACAAGAAAGTCCTTTATAATTGCGAGTTTTTCTGGGACTGAGAAGCCATGCTCGGTCTTTCGTAACTAGGACTCAAGGTCATAATGGTTATAGAGGCTGCCCCAAGTGTGTACAACCCAGCAAACACAGTTTATAACGTTAGACAAATTTTAATAATAAACAAAAAAGGCAACTCTTAGAGACCAATTGTACAGCGAACAACGAACATTCATATGGCGTAGCAGCTAAAGGCTTGCACTGATATGAATGTTGGAGATTCGAGTTCAACGCTCAGCTCCCGAAAGCTAGCTGATGAAGAAGTGAAATTCAGAAACATGTCCTAGTAACCATCGCCGTTTGTAAACTTACAATTTTTCTCTAATATCAATTACAAAAACCATTGTATAAAGCAATATGAGCAAAGCTCGCTAATTAAATACATATGATCATGTTGATATAATAGTAACAGCGGAAGTATTAAAAACAAAATACTGTAAAAATCCGAACAAATGTTACTAAGCTTTCAAAGCGCGCCTAAAAATCATATCCACACCATTAGGAATAAACTACATACAGAGTGTATGTGCCTACATGGTGATCAAAAGGAATATAACAAAAAAGGCCACTCTTAGAGACCAATTGTACAGCGAACACGGAACATTCATATGGCGTAGCAGCTAAAGGCTTGCACTGATATGAATGTTGGAGATTCGATACGCCTAATTTGAACTTCAGCTCCTGTATGTACTTTTCTTCCAAATTTTGCATGAACACTTCCATAAGAATTGCTGATGTGGGCGTGTCATTTTATGCTAGATACGTGGATGACATAATATGCGTTTTAACTACTAATAACGAAGAGCTCGTACTGGAGTACCTCAACAAACAGCACGGCAATATAAAATTTACAATGGAAACCGAAAAAGACGGAGGAATCAACTATCTAGACCTCACGATAAATATTGATAAAGAAGCCAAAAGATTTAACTATGACATATATAGAAAGTCAACGGCCACCGACACAATAATACACAATACCTCAAATCACCCTCAACATCATAAAAATGCAGCATTAAGGCACTTGGTAAATAGACTTGAAAGAACACCTCTTACACAAGAGGCATATAAGAGAGAACTTGAGGTCATATATAATATCGCTGCAAACAACGGATATAAAAAAGCACTAGTAGATAAGCTCAGAAGGACAAATGGAGAACCAAAAAGAAATAATGAAAAGGAAAATAATAGCTGGACGACTATGACATATACTGGAAAAGCAACATATAAATTGGCAAACTTCTTTAAAAAATACAACATTAACACAGCATTCAAAACATCGAACAATCTAGGGCGAAAACTAAGAACTAACATTAACTCAGAGGATCCGTTTAGCAGCCACGGCGTATACAAGCTTACCTGCGGATGCCAGCATAGTTACATAGGACAAACAGGACGGCAAATAAGAACGTTCAGAGAACATATTAGAGATTACAACAAAAAAATACGGAATCCAAACATTATACCCGAGTCTAACTTCGCGAATCACATGGTCGATAATGAATGTTCCCCAGCAAACATCAATAAAACAGTTAGGGTTCTTCACATACAAGAAAAGGGCCACGTCTCAACGTACTCGAAAACATGGAAATCTACAAACAGAAAACATTCGACGGTAGAATAATAAACGAACAGATAAACACAATTTCTGACACAATATTCGAGCCTTTAAAACTTGTTTACAGGAAACAACTTAATCACACAGGTACAACAGCCAAACACACAACAACAAATAAACACAAAACAATTAACACACCAAAACAAAAAACCGACAAAGAAGGTCAACGACTAAAATCACAGATTTCTACCTACCCCAGTCAGCCACACAAATCGACATAGTAAACCACCCTCGGTTCTGAACGAACACACAGCACATACACATAACTAAATATACACAAGCATCAATTTGACAATACCTGCTCATATACCTACGAACTATAAATACAGGACAAATGACAACAACAGATCAGAACGAAAATCGACACTGATGATGGCACAACGCCGAAACCGGTTTGTCTCAAAACCAAATTTGACAAGGGATGACGGAAAATCGTTCCAATATACATCGGGTATATTTGTTTTGAAGGATTGTATAGATGACGATTCATATTACGTTTTCCTCCTTTTACACACAGGAATAAGACTGCTGTCATATGAAAAGTTCTATAAATTTGAGGGAGCTGTTGCTCAAGAAATATTGAATGAATTTGTGAACTTGTTTGGATCTTTATATGGGGAGCATTTAATTAGCTTCAATATACATGGGTTGCTACATTTATCGGAATGCACGAATCAATACGGACCCCTGGAAAACTTTTCTGCATATAAATTTGAAAATTATATGCAGTATTTAAAAAAATAATTAAGAAACCCAATAAAGTCCTTGTACTATATTCACGGTAGATATTATATATAATTACCCGCAAATTACTTTTTGTTGTTGCAGTGAGCTGCATCGCAGTAAATATCAAATAAATCGAAAATACTTAAACCGGCACAAAGAATAAATAAACTGTTTTAATTAATAGATACAATTTGGTATTTTATTAACTTTATGATTTTCTTCTTGCGTTCGGTGATAGGTCCAAAAATATAATGGCAGAGCCACTCACGCGCCGGGTTGCATTAGCCCGTGCGAGCGACATCAGCTGATGTGTGTTTGATGTGGTGAGATTGACCTTAGGGTGCCACTACATCACCCTCCTTTGGAAAAGAAGGAGTCGCCAGGGTGGTCAATTCTGCCGGCTTCCTCTTGCCCAAAATCATTTTATGTAAGATATTTTAAATGAATGTACTCAAACACACATCAGCTTATGTTTCAATTAATAACAAGTTGTATGAATTCAATTTATTTATACAATGCTATTGAACTTATTTCATATGTAAAATAGTTTTAATTAATGATAATTAAATAACCTGCTGGGGTACCCTATTCGGCTTCTTTGTGGAAGCAGCGGTAGAGGAATCAATCAAACTTTTTTACTAAAGACCAGACAACATTTTGAACAATCCGACAAACACAAACGACACCAACATGGAAAAGCTCCTGCTTTTGTTCCAAAAGACCTCCGCTTTTGTAGTCATGTGTTTTTACGCGATGATGCCATACACAAACCCTTGAAAGCGCCGTACGATGGACCATATTTAGTGATTTCCAAATTCCAAAGACAAACTATTTTATAGGCACCACGCAGGTCAAGGTCTCAATCCGGGGTATTTCCCGCCGGAAGATGCGCTGACTACGTGTTGTGAGTGAAGCCGTATCATTGAACACTTAACTTTTGCCGTTTTTGGAGAGGAGAGGTGTAGGGTTAAAGACTCTGCTACATCATAGCCCGGCTATCTTGGCAACGCTATACATTTTGAATTGAACGATAATAATTGACATTCTTTCTTTTTCTGGTGCATTAAATCACTTTCTGATTTGCTGTTGAAATAACATCAAGTTTAATAAATAAAGGTTTTACAGATCACTCTAATGCGCGGTTTTTCAGCGCGAGTTTAAACTCCAGTTATAGTTGCCTAGAGTTTAACCCTGCCACTTCGGCCACTTAAGTTGAGATGAGCAACAAAATTTAATGTTACGGACAAAGTGACAAGGTCAAACTCTAGAAAACTTTATATAGAGTTTAAACTCACACTAAAAAACGGGGCATAAGATTCCTTAACATATATGGTTTAACTCGAAATAATTGTTGAATCACTTTACGGAACACCTGAGTTGTAACATCATTATGCAAAGATTGGTTGAAATCGCATTACATTTAGGTTATTGAAGTAAAGATACTCTTAAATATTATGTTCGACAATTTATTTAAAATCAACAATGCAAAAGAACAAAGTTTCCACATTTTAAAAAAGGAGTATCATTTAATCATCATCTTCCCAACCATTTTCATTTGATAATACTATTTTCTTAACAGAAGAATTTATGTAAGGCCTTAATACCCACTCTGTTTCTGACGCTCGAACATCATCTAATTTTCCCATTTTTATTTCATATAATCTAAGTTGGAACCTAGGACCCAACTCTGTTAACTCTAGCTCTTTATTAACATATTGAAATATATGATGTCTAAAAGATATATAATCGTTATTGTTAGCAAAAGTAATAACCCTCTTCGTATCTAGCTTAGGTACCGGAAATAGATGTTTTAATATTTGAGTTGCTCGTTCTCCTATTTTAGTTACGAAATTGTGAAAAACTAAGTGCGGCGTTTGTTCTTTTATGTTTACTATAGAACCAACATCATGGCGCATTATAACACCTGAAATATTAAAAAATGCAGTTGGGCCGTTGGGTAAGTGGCTAATAACTAAGTTATCAGGAATCCCACGGTGCTCATGAACAACTATTATATCCGTTACATCATTTGAACAGCATATTCTCATTAATTGTTTCACATCACATTGGCCCCTGTTCATGCGTTGAGAGTTGGGAAAAACTAATCTAAGTTCCTTTACAAACATCTTTAGAGTGGCAGATGGGTTGTGGGATGTTGTAATTACAACTTTCGGGGTACGGGAGCCAGCATATTTGTATTCGTCAATATCTGTAATCAGTAAAAAAGTTTTAGATTAATTTAAATAAATTTAGGCCCACTTGCAGAAGGGCAGGGTATCTTTTCAACTTAAAATTTAAATTGCCTTTCACAATGATGGGTTAGATGTTTACCTAGGGTTATAACATTAAATAGTTAACCCAGCATGTTTGGGAGTTAAATTGCTAATTCTGTGTCAATTTGACAATATCAATTAGAAATTTCGTTTCGACACGTTATTGTGCCTACTTCAGGTAGACTATGTATTTATTGAGACAAGAAAACATAATTGGAAAATATTTTCCAAATTGTAGTACATAAACACATTAATACAAATTTCAGACTTCGAATAAATTACACATATTAAGAGACATATACATTTAACATATACTAAATTTTAAAATTTAGAAAACATCTACTCTCTAGCACAGCTGATCGTCAATTGTTGGTTATCACACATGTGTTTGCACAGCTCATATTTTCTACATCTTCTTTATAGTTCATTGCCTTATGTATATGCTGCTGGATTCGAAGCTCTTCCAACGTTAATCTTCTCTTTGTTTTGCTTTCCACATATAATATGCGTGTATTATCGAAATCAGCTGAGTGATGAAATATGTTTGGCTGTCGTCATCTTTCTATTTTTTGCGTCTGCTTTATGTTCGCCTATTCTCACTCCCAAATCTCGCGCCGTTGTTCCTATATATATTTCATCTTAGGGTTCACATTCTTTACCATTACATTCCATTTCATGAATAACGTTGTGTTGCTGTTCGTTTTTATACCTTTCATGAAAACGAAATGGTATATTTAGTTCGTCACGAATCTCAAAATTGTAAGTCTTTAAAGGAAAATAGATATACCCACCAATAAGTATACCGAAACGATCAGTTGGGGTTAAATGGGGTTACACCCGAATTTCGACCATTTTGAACATCCACGTCAATGGCACTACGCTTCCGACTGCCTTACACCCCAAAATCTTAGGTGTGACTTCGATTATGATCTACATTTTGGTGAGCATGCAGCCGCAACTGTACCGAAAATCCAGAGCCGTAATAAAATCTTCAAATCTCTTGCTGGCAGTACTTGGGGAAAAGATAAAGAAACGCCCATTACCACTTACAAAGCAATTGGCCAGCCAATTGCATGCTACGCGTCCCCGATATGGTCGCAAAGCCTAAAGACCACTCACTGGAAGAAGCTACAGGCCTGCCAAAATACTGCCCTCAGAACCGCTACGGGTTGTCTCCTTATGTCCCCAGAACACCATCTACATAATGAGGCGAGAATACTCTCCATCAGGGAGAGAAATGAAATGCTAACCAAACAGTTCCTGTTGAATACCCAGAAAACTGGGCATCCCAACAGACATCTGATTGATGAGCCAACACCGCCCAGGGGCTTAAGGAGTCATCTCCGTAAGCATTATTAGGAAATACGGCACCTGAGAACACAGCCGTACTAAGCCAAAAAAACACAAGCAGGTTCTAAATACTCACTTGTTCGGTGGAGCGCCATTTACTCCGATACTCACTTGGTATTTGCCAAACTTATAACAAATTGAGTTTTATTTCAAATACAATATATATATTTATAAGATATTTAAAAAGAATGTCTTTTCTTTACCAAAATTACAATATTAAAAAAAGGTCACTTATATTACTGTAACACTTTTTAATTTGTATGTGTCACTGCTGCCAAACGCGTATCTACAATGAATTTGCCTTTTGCAAATTTTCATTATCCCGTTATATGCATTCCATTCGGAATGACGGCATTTCCAGTCCAGTATCGATATTCCCTTTTAATATGCGTTGCCATATCGTTAGTGGTGCCATTACACCATCCCCCCAGGGAAAAGATTTTTGTAAGGTGATCAGTCTTACAAAAATCCCTTTACCCTGCAGTGATGTAAATTGATTTGGAGGAACGAGATTTCTTTAATTACGTTGCTTAATTCTTTCCCCCCCTTTAACTCGTTCATCCATATCAATTTTGTGGTGAGTTAAATTTTCTCCTCTAGCTATTTTATCACTAATATTTACAGAATTTATTATAGCTTTCTGTAATCTTTCAATTAATAGTTATATTACCACTTATATCACTAGTTACATTACTAATTATATTACTAGTTATATCACTAATTATATTACTAGTTATATTATTAATTATATTACTAGTAGGCGTCAATTTTTCATTATATAGATTAAAAGTACATAACCGTTTTTCATGGTTTTAAAAAGAAAATTTAATATTTATAAAATCTTAAATCTGATTAAATATAATTAGAATTCATTTATTAATTTCTTTAAGTAATTTTTGGTATACGATTTTTATGAATGATTTTTTCTTTGTTTTCAGCTTTATCAAAATCTTTACATTAACACCGGTTACTTCAGTTACTTTGTATGGGCCTTTATATACATAATATTTTTATAATATTTTTATTGGAGATTTTCGGCCGGGGTTTTTTCCTTCTTAATAAAACAACGTTTTATTTAAATATCCTACGCGTTTCGACGCAATTTTTGCGTCTTCATCAGGGATTTTTTAATTATCTGTTTATTACAAAAACGAAAAACAACTACATTAATACTTGCTATTTTGAACATTTTTTTAGAATTTAACAAATTTCACTTACAATTTTTTGTACATTAACAATAATAATTTTTTGTTAAATAACATTTAAAGTATAGAACATACACATCTATAAATACATCATTGACACACTGTACACCCTTTGCTTTCACCAGTCAAAAATCTACTGTAATTGCGCTAGCATAGGCGCAGTTTATGCAGTCAACATCGTCTCCATAATTTACTGTTCTCGCAATGTTTTGTTGTATGCGCAATCCTTCTATCGTCATTCTTCTATACATTTTTGTGTCTATCACGAGGCTCTTTTTGAACTAGTGCCATATCATTTTTGTTTACATTTACTGGGCGAGCATCTCTTTCGTACAATTTTTTATTTCTTTGTTTATGTTTTTCAATAAGTTCTTTTCCCAAAATATGAGACTTTTGCATTCTGTATTTTTCTTCGCTAGCATAATTTTCAATGTTGTAAATTGTATCAATTGTATCCTTTTGATAACTCATTTGGCAAAGTAGCTTTTCTACCGAATACTATCTCAAATGGTGTAAATTTGTTATCAAAAACCGTATATAGGGTTGTATTATGCAGAAATGTAAAGTATTTTAGATAGACATCCCACTCAGGAAAATTATCATTAAGGTAAGCTCGTAAGTACTCATTAAATACTCGGTGGTTTCTTTCAATAGTACCAACGGTTTCGTGATGGTAGGGTGTAGAAAAATTGTGATTGATTTTCAAAAGCTTGGTCAATTCCGAGAAAATTTCATTTTTAAATTCTGTCCCTAAATCGGACTTTATTGATTTCATTATGCCATAGGTTAAGACAAAACCTTCGAAAATTGCAGATGCAACTGTTTTTGCAGTTTTATCTGGTATAGCTATTTTAACTAGGTATTTGGTTAAATCGCACATCATGGTAATAGCGAACTTATTTCCATTCTTTGTTCAGGCAAAGGTCCTATCGTGTCTATAACGACAATTTCAAAAGGCTTGCAAGGAGTTGGTGTGAGAACCATGTTCTCTTTAATTTTTGGGTTTACTTTGTTTAATAGGCATTTTTCGCAATTCTTAACGAATTTGGAAATGTCGCGTGTCATATTTTTCCACTAGTACTTAGTTCGTATTTTCGCGTATAATTTCGTTTCCGAAATGACCGCCTGATATCGGATCATTGTGGTAAATTTGCATGAGCTTTAAGTTTCTTGTCTTCGTCAGTTACTGTCTCAACTGGTTCTGTTAATATAATAGTTAAATGTTTTAAAATCTTATTCCCGGTATCTTTAAATTTTGCAATACTGAATTGATGAAAAATTATATCATCCTTTTGCCATTCTATTTTCTTAATATTGTGATTGCCGGCCTTTCGTTCCAACCTCAAAAGTAGCTCATCTAGATTCGCTATTTTGTTAGCAACCGCAAAATTAAGTAACTCGAACTTTTTATGTTTTAAATGTGCGCATATTTGTATATTTTTAATTTTACCATTTCTATCATAATTAATATTTGATTTTGCCCTCGGGATGCAAATGCGCACCACAATGCGTGGGGAGGAGCAGATATGACGAGAGAGGCGAATCTCTATTTGTTACATTCTGCAAACCAATTTGCAGATAGCCAACAGGGGAAATGTTCCTACATACATTGGTCCAACATCCAGCAATGTTCTGGATATTACATTGAGCTCCGAGCGTGATATATCAAGGTATGATTGGATGGTTCTCGATAGACCATCCTTCTCCGACCATGCGTATATAAGCTTCAGCATCCCACTAAAGAGGGTAGAGAAGGGAGGAACCTTTAGAAACCCTAGGGCAACGAATTGGACTAAATTCGAGAAACATGTAGAAACGAAACTGGGACAACCCAAAGAGGTTGCTAATGTAGAGGAACTGGAGGAGTCGAATGAATTCCTAACAAGGACGCTTATGACTGCGTATAACAAAGCTTGCCCTCTAAGAAGATTCAGAGGAAAAGCAAAGCCGCCATGGTGGAGCAATGAGCTGAGTCTTCTAAGAAGACAGGTAAAGAAATGTTTAAACTCGCAAAGACCGCGGAAAGCGAAGCGTGTCGGGACGAGTACAGGGATCTACTGAGGATCTACAAGCGTGAAATTACCAGGGCGAAGAGAAACTCATGGAAAAGTTTCTGTACGGACATAGAGTGCTCCAGTGAAACAGCACGGTTGAAAAAAGTCCTAGCAAAGGGAAACATAGTCCAGGGACTAATAAAGAAAGAGAACGGGGAATGGTCACGTGATAGTGAGGAATCCCTTGAGGTGCTTCTCGATACACATTTCCCATCGGGAGACGGTTTAGAAGAACCAGCAGACATCACTCACACTTCGATCACGGAGCTAGTAGTGCCGGGCTTGGTGACCGATACCAAGATCGAGTGGGCAGTGAAGACGTTTTCTAAGTTTAAATCGCCGGGCCCAGATGGTATATTCCCGGCCATGCTACAAGTCTCAAGTAGGGCGGTCGTGGAATGGCTTAAAATAATATTCGATGGGTGCATAAGACTGAATCATGTACCGCACTCTTGGAGAACTGCTCGTGTAGCTTTTCTACCAAAGGCGGGGAAGATCGGTCACGTGTATCCCAAAGACTATAGACCCATTAGCTTAACATCATTTCTGCTCAAAACCTTTGAGAGGCTGATAGATGTGTACATAAAGTCCAACGTGGATGAAAAGCTGCTCTCCACAACACAGCATGCGTACACCAAAGGCAAGTCGGTAGACACCGCATTGCATAGGGTGGTAATAAGCATAGAGAAATCCCTGGAATATAAGGAGTATGCTCTAGGAGTCTTCTTGGACATTGCCGGGGCTTTCAATAATGTTGCAAAATGGGCGATTATGGATGGTCTTAATTACATTAAATTACATCCTGCCTTAATCAGATGGATCGGCTGCATGTTAAATTGCAGAAAGATTACATCACAATGGGGATTGTACGAGGCCACGAAATCAGTGGACAGGGGCACGCCGCAGGGAGGGGTGCTATCACCTCTGCTGTGGACACTGGTCATCAACCAACTGCTCAGGCAATTCGATGAGGGACCCGTAAAACTTACGGCTTACGCAGATGACGTTGCAATTGTCATAAGTGGAAAATGCCTTCCAACGATTAGTTCTTTGATGGATCGGGCGCTTCGGGATATTCATACCTGGGCATCTAATGTCGGGCTGAAAGTCAATGCGGAGAAGACGGATATGGTCTTGTTTACAAAGAGGTACAAGGTCCCAAATTGGACCAGGCCTAAGTTAGGAGCGGTGACCTTACAGGAGAAACCTTGCACAAAATATCTAGGAATCATCCTAGACAGTAAGCTGTCATGGAAGCTCAACGTGGAGGAGAGGGTCAAGAAGGCCTCAACGGCACTCTATGCATGTAAAAGAATGCTGGGGTGTACGTGGGGCCTATCGCCCTCTCTTTCTCATTGGGTTTTTACAGCGATTGTAAGCCCTATTCTATACTATGGAGTTCTTGTTTGGTGGAAAGCCACACAAAAAACAACATACCTCAAAAAATTAGAGGGGGTATGCAGACTATCGATGCTTTGCATTACGGGAGCCCTGAAAACAACCCCGACGGCTGCACTGTATGCCATTCTGCACATTCCACCTGTAGACCTGGTAGCAAAGAACAAAGCGTTAACGACCGCAACCAGGCTCGATGCTTCGGGGCAGCTTGAGCGCCGACCATATGGCCATAGTAGTATAGCGTCCTCAGTCACAAGACGAACAGACTACATGATTCCCTACCTGCACTTTGAGGGAGATCTTAAGGCCACAATAGAGGTGGACGGTTGGCGCAAGGGTGCGCAAATGGCGGACGAGGCGATACATGTGTACACCGATGGTTCCAAAATAGTGGAAGGAGTAGGGTCTGCGGTATACTGCGCTGATCCGGAATTAAGCAGATCCTACAGGCTGCCGGATTACTGTAGCGTTTTCCAAGCGGAAATATTAGCCGTAACCAAAGCAGTAGAAACCCTGGAAGAGAATAGCTTAAGCTGCAACCGTGTTAACTTTTATATTGACAGTCAAGCAGCAATTAAGGCAATAATCTCGCATAGCACAGCATCTAAATGCGTGTTAGAGTGTAAGCAGTCTCTGGAGAGAATCGGGACAGGGAGAAGCATACATCTATATTGGGTCCCAGGGCATATGGGAATAGATGGGAATGAAAAAGCGGACGAATTAGCTAAAAAGGGCGCATCCCTTGAAGCTTGCTCCGTAGACGTCCCAATTAGATTGGGCGAGATTAAGCGAAGGCGAGAGGTGCACATGATCGACCAAGCAGAAAAGGCGTGGGTTCAAGCGCGGGGCTGTAAAGTGTCGAAGATTATGTGTAGGTCTTACAACCTTAGACTAACACAGTTGCTTCTATCATTAAAAAGAGAGGACTGTAGACTCATGACGGGTATTCTGACTGGACACTGCCTTCTGGCGTCACATGCCTTTAAATTAGGCTTGGTCAGTGATAGCAGGTGTAGGAAGTGCGGGTTGGAGGAGGAAACGATCGAGCACGTTCTGTGCTCGTGCCCTGCACTTGCCAGGCTAAGACTCCAGCTATTAGGAGTGATACAGCTGTCAGATCTAGAAGCAGCAAGTGGCTTAAGTCCTAGGAAGCTTCTAGTATTTGCCAAGAGGACGGAGTTATTTTATAACATAGGTCCTGGTTTTTGATAGGGTTTTTCAGTTTGGTCGTTAAAACAAACTTCTGGTAACACTACGGACTCAATCAGTCTATGTGAGGTCCTCATGGACCGGCCAGTTCAACCTACCTAC
>JARSSU010004801.1:0-19001 GCA_029619165.1 Eurosta solidaginis
CAAAATTAAGGAGTTTTCTAAAGTACAAGGTCATTCCTAACTCAACTTATGCATTGTATAATCAGACATAAGGGCAAACCTGAGTTCCAATTTAGTTTTGAATATAGTGTGGCTTCCACCAAAAATGCATAAATACAAATTTACTATTTACAAAAGCTACCACAAAGTACTTGGTTACTAAAAACTAATGCTATATGCAGAATCGAAAAAAAAAATCCCCATATTTTCATTTTTCCTTCAAAAAAAAAATCATATCTGACACAAAAAGACGAGAGAACAAAAAAAACGAAAGAACGTGACGCAAGGTTGAAACGATGTCAAACCACCCTGGTGTGCATGAGAAACCGAAAAGACCAAAATAAATCAACTTGTGGTGTCGGAAATGTCGATTAGAAAACGATGGGCCATTTACTTGTGGGTGAGTGTTCCTGTGGTGGGTTACTTTCCTTTTTCTCTTTTGACGGAATTGGTTTATTGAAGTTGTTTTTTATTGTTCAATATCTTTTTATGTTCCCCTTAAAAATTATAATTGGATTTGTTTATCGTAAACTATTCTTATTATAAGTGTATTACTTCTTTTTTTTTTATATAGTAAAATGTCATTTTCGATAAATTACAAAATTCTTTTACTCGAACTTACAACCAAAAAAAATTAGGAGAGTAGGAAAAAAGACAGAGAGAAGGACCCTTATGTTGTGTTGTAAAAAAAATAAAAAAAGAGACCTGGGAGAGCGCTCAAATTCATATAAGAGAGAAGCTAGGTTATTAAAAAGGAGGTGTAAATAGTGAAGAGCACACCAAAAAAAAAACTGTTGGTGTGAACAAGTGTGTAATAAACAAAAATCTAAACTTTATAATAGAAAAATAAAGAATAAAACAAAAAAGAGAAAAAAAAAGAGTGAAGAAATTTAAGAAAAAAAGAGGCATAATAAAAATAAGGAGATGATCATAAAAAACCAAAAGAAATATTAATAATAAAACGTTACCATTACAGATTGAGGGGAGAGTGGAAGAGGGAAGAAAGTAAAGAAGAAAAAAAAAAAAGTGAAAAAAAGATACAAACACAAACTTACTACACAAATGTTTAAATGACTTAATATTTTGTTGAAATAAAATTCTAAAATAATATAGAATCCGAAAATTTAAATTTTTATTATTTATTAATAAATTGTTTTTTTGGAAACGATTGTAAACTTTACAATAATTTACCCGAGACGCACTTTTATTGTATGTGAATTAACTACCACACGTTTTTGTAACACACAAAAAAGAACATATAAAGTGGAATTACAATTGTTGTTACCCAGAATTTACAAATTATCACACCAAATTTAAACTAAAAAATATTACGGGAAGAAGGAGAGCAAGAAAACAAAAAGACGCAAAAAAGAAATGCATGAGATAAATTTATAAGCGTTTGCAAAAATAAAAGTTACACAAATAAAAGTAAAATTTTTAATGAACACACAAAGACCACAACAATACTATGCAAGCGTGAAAAAAACAAATAATACATTAACGAGAAAGATCAAAGCAGACAACATACATTTATAATTTTTATGACATACGAAACAAACAAAAAATAAACACACCTAACCAAAAGAAAAGAGACACAAAAAAACTCCAAATAAGTCAGAAAAAAAAGTAGAAAAATAGAGAATTAACCAAGTAGTAAATACCCACAAACTATGAATAAATTGTAAAATAAAAATTATTTTTATATATTAATTCATAAATTTTTGATCTTTAATTATATTTTTGAATATTTTGTTTTTTTTTTTTTTTTTTGTTTGTTTTTTTTTGTTTTTTTTTTTTATTTATTTAATAAAGCGAAAAAGGTCGAAAGTAAAGAAATGTGTAGATATATATTGTGTCTTAAATTATAAGTTTTCTTATATTTTGATAGGAATGTGTTTTTACTTTAAAATAGTTATAAGTTAAATGTTATTTATGGAATATTTTTTTAATAAATTATTATTTTGTGTTAGTTATTTGATAAAATTGTTTTTATATAAAGTAAATAAAATAATATCAAAAATCAATTTTATTTGTTAATTTATTTTTTTTTTGTTTTTTTTTTTTTTTTTTATGTTTCTTGGTGTATTTTTTTTTTTATAGTTGGTTAATTATCGATAGACTTTATTAATAGCTATTGGAATTATTCAAATATGAAAGCATCTTCCTTATAATTGATATTGAATAATTTTAATTAGTATTGTATTTTAGTATTGCTGTTTATATATATTGAGTATAAAAGTTTTTTTTTTTTATTCTTTAAAAGGGATAAAGAATTGAATTTAAGTTTTAATTTTTAAAATAAAAAAATTAGTATGATTAATTTTATTGAAATTGAAAATATTACTGAGATAATTGATTATCTTTGAAAATACAAAAGAAAGGAAATGTCTCGAACAAAAAAAGAAACTTTATGTCAAAACATTAATAAATATTTAATAAACTTAATTTATATAAAAAAAACAAATTAAATGATATTTTGTTATTTTTTTTATTACCCTACGCTTTTACAAAAGTAATTCGAGGCTCTGTTTTCATTGCTCAGTAAGTTACTACGTATAAATAGCAGAAATATTTATATGACCCCCAGATGTTAATAAAAAAAACTATGAATAATAACAAAGAAAAATTAATTACAACAAGAAGACAAAAATTAGTCAAAATATTTTAAAAAAAATGAATACAATTAAGTGACGTTTGTGGGGGATTTTTTGAGTTTGTGAGGTTTAGCGTAATTAATAATTTTGAATGTGTGATTAAGTACGGGAGAAATTTATATTATTTACATAGCCCAAACCCAAAAAAACACAAATTTTTTTTTTTTCTTTGTAGTTGTGTTTTATTGTGTTTTTGGTGGTTTTTTTTTTTTTGTATTTTTTTTTGTTTTTTTTTATTTTTTTTTTTTTTTTTTAAAAGGTAAAATAAAACTCATTATAACCTGAAAATAGAAATAAAAAATTTAGAGAAAAAATATTCAAAAAGTTATTTTAAAAAAGCTGATAATATTTATATACGATATAAATGTGATTAGTAATTTTAAGAGAAATATTGGTAGAGTTTTATACAATATTGAAGCAAAAATATCGAATAAATTTTTGATTTTATTTGATATGGAGGGTGAAAAAAATGTTATATGATCTTTTTTGTAATAAAATTTAACAAAAAACAGAATCTAATTAATGGAATAAAAGAAAAGAAAGATAAAACAAAGAACAAAACAATAAATAAATACTAAAAATGTAAAAGATAATACACTGAAACGATGATACGACAAAATAACGAAGAGAAAACCCAGTGGAATTAAGGATAAGGATAGGAATAAAGGGAAAAAAAGATGTAAAGGTAGCAAGAAGATATACTGTATATGAAATTACAAAAATGACAAAAAAAAATAGAAGATTAAGAAATAAATAATTATTAAGATGAACAGAGAATTAAGAAAAATGAATCTGGAGAGAGAAAAGAGCAAAAATGCAAAAAAAAGATCAGGAAAATAAACAAAGCTTAAAAGGTATATACGATGAGAAGAAAAAAAAGTGGATTTGGATAAAAACAAATAAAGTAAAAGAATAAAATAGAAAATATGAAAACGAAAAAAATAAATAGAATATTAAGATGGGACACAAAATTGATGATTATAAAAAAAACTAAGAAAGATAGATTTGACCAGATCAGCAAATAAATGGAGAAATCCGCAGTATTGACAACTCCTACAAATAGACCACAACCTTTTTTTACTAATGATTATATACTAAATATGAAAGTGAAATTTGGAAAAAAACAAAAAGAAAACAAATATAAGTATAGAATGTAATATGGTGGAAAAAGGTATACACATAAGGTATTTAGTTGGTAACACGTAACTCCGGCACGCTATACTTTCGTACATTTTACCATTTTGTTTTTTTGATTTTTTTTTTTTTTTTGTTTTTGTTTTTTTTGTTGTAATTTTGTTTGTTAATTTTTATTTTGTGAACCTAAAAAGTACAATGATAGATAAGGTTGAATAAAATATGCTATTTAACGATTTAAGTTGGCAACACTAAGGTAAAACATTAAATGATAACAATAATTAACAACAACCAGCAACACAATTAAAAAAGTTGATGAAAAGAATAAGATTTTTTTAACTGCTTAATAATATAGATAATAACAAGAACTTAAAAATTAAACCAATTGGAATAAAAGATAGTTAATAAAATATTGGAAACAGATATAATTTAAAAGGTTTAATAGAAAATCACCTTATTAGTTTATCTGATTTTCGCGCTGGATTACAAACAAACATTTTCTCATTAAGAATTTTCAGTATAAGTAAAAAACTTATTTAATATTTAAAATGAGGAAAAAAATTAAAAGGTTTTAAATGTATTCTAAATAAATGTAACATATACACATTTAATTTATTAGTGTGAATTGTTTCCGAGGGTAAAGCTAAAAAGTAAAATAATGAGGCAAATTTTGATTGAAAAAGTATTTGATAAGTAAAATAAAAAACAAGATGCAAGTGATCATGTTTAAAAGTTTGAATTTTATTTTTGTTTTACGTTTTATTATTTAATTAACTAATATTAAAAAAGTTTATACGTTATGATGAGGAAAATAACATTTCGAAAAATAGATAAATAAGATAAAACACCATAATATATATATGACAGAATTTTTCAATTTAAAATAAGAAAACATTTTGACGTATGACTTTAATTTTTTTTATCTAATATTTGAAATTGTCAAATTTTCTTATGAAAAATTAAATTAAATTAAGGGAAACTAATTGTAGGCTTAGAATACGGATTGATATAAAATTAAAGGACATAAAATATAAAAAATGTAATCAGAATTAAATAAGGCATATTAAACTTAAAGAATAAAAATTTTAAAATAATTGAAGTTAGAATTAAGACTATTCATTAAAGGTAGATAAAGAATTTATGATGTTGTGGTTAAAAAGACAAGAATTTAAGTTATTAGAGGTTAACTATTTAATAACAGTTGATGAAAGAGAGTAATGTTGTTATTATGATTAATTATGTAATTTGTTTTAATAATAAAAAAAGTTGGTTTATTGTTTTTTTTTTTGTATTATTGTGGTGAGTCAGTTTGTTTTTTGTGTTGTTTTTTGGTAAATGAAATTATGGAAAAAGAATATGGACTAATTTATGTATTTTTTATAAGAAAGATAGTAGTTATAATTTAAATTATAATGTGGAGTAAATAGATAAGAATAAGTGTAAGAAAGTAGTAAATATTAAAATTAAAAAAATCCAAATTGAGAGTTAATTGTAAAGAAAAACTAAAATAAATGGGGAGTGGTATGCGGCTGGGTTGTAAAGGTTTAAATAAACAGAGTAAAGAAGACGAATAATTAAACTAACAATCAAAAAAAAAAAAAAAAATTTAAAAAATAAAAAAATTAATAACATTGAACACAATAACGAGAATGGTATAATTAAAACAATTATAAATTAAGAAATAAAGACCAAGCAGATATAAGAAAATATTCATTAAACAACACAAAAACACACGATTATACACCGAATAAGGATTATTTTTTATTATAGTTATAGTTCGGGAAAAATTTAAGTACATTTGTGCAAATCACTTATTATTAAATGATAGGGACAGATTGTAGTTTTTTTTTTATTTTTTAATATACTAGTTCTAGGATTTTTTTTTTTTTTGGATGGTTTTTAGATACTTAATACAAACAGACGAAAATTATTATTTACAAATGATAAACTATTAGATAACTCTGTTTACTGTTTTATATATTTAATATTACTATTGGGTTATGATATAATGTTTCTGTTTTCAAGGTGTAGACTTGTATTTCAATCAGGTTAATAACACATTATTTTAAAAAAAAACACTTGTTAAAGAAGTATAAACAGAATATTTACACCGATTAACTCCTACTGACATCGCCTTAGTAAAGAAAACGTGATTAGAATTAAGTTAATTAGGATTATCAGATTGTTAGAGTAAAAGTGCAAAAAATTACGTATACAACAGGAGAAGATACTAACTTAGATATATGATAAATACAAGCATCGACTTAAAGACACCAAAAAACACCTTTAAAGCCATAACGAACAATAGTCCTCATTTACTTATAAATTTTTTTATTTTTTAAATTTATTTTTAATGATTTTACATTTATTTATTAATAAAAACATAGAATTTACATTGTTAACCCTTACGGAACTAAATGAAAGAAAAAAGGGAAAACGGTTATTCTAAGAATTAATAAACTAGGAATATACCAAAAAGTAAAAAATGCAGTTTACAGCAGAAACGAGCAACACAGCAGTGATAAAAAGAAAGCATACCTTAAAAAAGCGCCGAAAAAGACAAAAATTCAGTATTTCCCCCATATATTAAAATAAAAAAAAATGTACAACACAACAAACATTATTATCATTTTATTTTTTTTTCAAGTATAATTTTTAAATTGATTATCTATTATTCTATTTGTATATTTTTTAAATACAACATGTGTGTTAACTTAGAATTTTAATAATTAAGATTCAATTAATGATTAAAATGATTTTAATTAAAAATGCTGTTTTTGAATATACTTTTCAATATTTTTGAGTAGAGTATTTCTGAAAACTTTATAAAAACTATTTTTCCTTTTTTTTTGTCTAAACAATGTTGTATCAAAAACAAATTATTATAATATTATTATATATATTTATATAATTTAGTTAAAACATTTATGAACAAAATTAAAACATTATTTTTTTGGAGCAAAATATTGTTTTAACCTTATTATATTATTTTAATTAATCCTAATCTGGTCCTTATTTATAAATTTTTTTTTAGAAAAAAGTAGTTTGTTTAAACATGTAAATTGTCAAAAAAACGTTTTTTTATTATTTATTGTAGACAATTTATAAAAAAGAATCTTTAAGAGTTCTTTTTCTACTGGAGATTTTTCTTTTTTTTTTAAAGAACTTAATCTATTAATTCAAATACAAAAAAAATCAACAGTTTTTTGGATTTTTTTTTTTTTTTGTTTTTTTTTTTTTTTTTCTTTTTTTAGGGTATTCTAAATTTTTTTATTTTAAAGGTCTTTTCCATACTTACGAACCTTTCCACCCCCCATGAACCAAGGAATTCAAAAAGACTCAGAAATAGTCCAAACCACTCATCTGGTTATTGACTACGTTATTTTTTAAAAGTTTTGCTTAGGGAGGGTACTTTTCTTATTTCTTTAAATGATACAGATTTGTTTCTGACTTAAATTACTATTTTCCATTTTGATTTTGCTTTTTGTTTATGTTTCTATTATCATTTTTTTTTTTGTGCTGTGACACCATGACAAAAACTATTTATCGACGGCTAATGAACTCTTTTCGAACGCACCTCCACACACAAAAAGGATTTGAGTTGCTCGCCTTGAGTTATCTAAGAACCACGACAATTATTTCTTCAATCAATACACCAACCAAAAAATTTAGTAAACCAGTATCCTAAGTACTCCAACTACGCATAAACACAAATCAACCCTACCTGCACCGGTGTAACTCTTTCAACGCTACAACCTATCTTACGTAAATCCTCAGCAAAGGACTTTCCTGTCAAATACGTCATATAGGGTCGTACGTCACTCCATACGAGACAAGTAAAAAGACCCCCAATCATCCCAACACAGCCCTAACAACACCCCCCCCACGCCCCCCCTAAGAAATTAACAACAACAAGCCACCACCCGTCGCCACTTCAACTCCCCCTCGTTGCACCGGCCCCATCACCCCACACCCTTTCCCTTCCATCTTTGATCTTTCTCTGTCATCTTGACTTAAATTTTGAGCCTTCTTGTCCTCCCCACGGGCCCCCCCCCAACCGCTTCCTTGTCCGCCCTTCCCATTTCGTCTTCATATACTCCCTTGTCTCCCTCGATTCAGTATATATTCCACCTCGGTGCCAT
This sequence comes from Eurosta solidaginis, assembly GCA_029619165.1. Lineage (NCBI taxonomy): Eukaryota > Metazoa > Arthropoda > Insecta > Diptera > Tephritidae > Eurosta > Eurosta solidaginis. Next base: position 7,949 of record JARSSU010004801.1, read on the forward strand.
AATACTAAATAACCCATTCTATTCCCATTTCCCACTCCATATCTACCTTAACGTTGTCCCTCAATACACACTCTATTCTGTCAACCCATTCCCCACCTCCATTATCATCTCCTTCGACGTCCTACAACCCACTCTTCTCCTACCCCGTCTTACGCCGTCACCCATATTCCCCTTTAGCAGACACTCCACCATACTTCCTATTTCTCTGTTCGCCCCCCCGACCACACCCCCCCTAGCGTCCGGCCGACCATACCCTCCACTAGTCCCTCCTTTCCATAGTACGGCTCATCTCCTTCCCTGACCCCCTCCCAACACACACCTCCATACCTACTCTCAATTTCTCTCTAAATCCCACCCTGCGTATCCCTCCCCCCCACTCATCCATTCTACTTTCTTCCCACCCCCCCCAACCCAAAAACGCCAACACTCCCTTCCTGTAACCTTGCCCCCAGGCCCTTGGCTACCCCCCTCCACACTCCACCATCCCTCCCCGCATTTTTGTGTTTTTCCCTAGCCCCTTTATAGACATTCTATCTCCTTCTCTTATCACCCCGCCAATACGATCCTGTCCTCCTGATTTTATCTCTCTCCGACCCTCTGGTGTCGTTCCTCTATCCTACATCCATCTTTCAGATTTCTTCCCTGCTATTCTTTCAACACCAATGCGCACGATCCGACGACAACCCAAGTAGCAGGTGCAATCCTCCGTCACAAAAATTACTCTCCCCTTCCTCTCATAACCCAGGCCATCCTCACAGGCCCCCTCCGGACACTTATTGGCGTCCCCCATCACCCTCAACCATCCCAAAACACCCACCCACCCACTTTTACCCCAACCCTAACAATACTGACCACGAACCAGACCTCCTCCGCAACCACGTCTCTCCAGTCCTTCAACTCAAATCCCCGCCCCACGCCTCTCTCCTATTAGTAATTAAAGCGTGACTCATTAGGTATAATTTTATGACAGCAGCCATGAAAACAAAAACACAGATTGCACAAAAGATTTTTTAAGCAAGGCTCAAATAGGATTTAGGCATTAACGGAAATAAGACAGAATTCAACTCGACTTGATAGCCAAAAATTGACTCTTTCTGAATGGAAGCAGGGCAACTCTAGGGGATTGGTGTTTATCTAGACCGCCGTCTTCTTATTAATGCTCCTCTGTTGAGATGTTCTGTGCGCCAAATTCAGTACTGATTTAAGTCAATCCACATATTGTAAAGAATTTATTGCAATGCCAAGCTGTATTGCCAAATCTTTCCAAACTGTTGAATAACATAAAACCCCATATTGAAATATGCAAAAATATTCAATTGGTCCCTTTTTATTAAAGACTTTCCCTTGAAAGTACTACTCTACTTGAAAATAACACTTATATTGCGCAACTTATGTGTGCTTGCTTAAATCAAACTGACTCTGTCGTGCCCACTCTACTATTGCTGCTTTTATACTGTGCTGTTTCCATCCTTCCTCGTTGACTAAAGGCGCTTCCTATTTCAGAACTTACTAGGCAGTGCACGGACTTTTAAACCACTTTTAATTGGGAGATCTCACCAACTTTTAGCCCAATTTTCACTTTTCTCCACTTCTACCCACCAAAGCACCACAAAAATCTACCAACAAATTTGCCCTTTGTAAGGAATTCAAGGAACACGAATATACATTTCCGAGAGACGGAAAAGTTACACCTTTTGTAAATGTTGATAGAAACAAATAATAAAAGTTACTAAGTCAATATAAATGACCAATGATTGGTTAATCCACCTTCTTAAAGCTTTAATTCCAATTTCACAAGACTTGATTCCAAATAAAAATAAGAAAAAATTCCTTAAATTAACAACTATTATCCTAATTAGGGGTTATAAATGAATAAATGATTCTATGAGATAAACGAAAATAAATAGAAAATAAAAAATATTATTATAATTGTTTATTTTTACCCGGGATTATCTCACCGTGGTGACGATACTAACGATTAAGTAAAAGGATGGATAAAAAATTCGGAGAAACGCAATATAAAAAACCATACGCTCAACACAAGATAAGTATAGTAGAGGCGGAGGCCGCAGAAAGGGGTAATGTTATACTTTATTTAGATTACATAACAAACACTAACAAAGAAACAAGCAGCACGAAATGTATAAAAGGAAAGAAAAACAACCGCCAAAAAAAAAAAAAAAGCAATGTAAATGTAAAAAGAAGAGAGACTTAAAAAGGTTTACACAACGAGAAAATCAACAAAAACAAAGCATTTCCTTGTATTTCAATCAAATATTAAGTAAAAGAAGTATTGTAAAAATAGATTTGTAGAAAAGGATGTATTTGTGATGTTGGTCCCTTTAATTTTAATAACAACAATAACACAGACCACAAAAACCAAAATATAAAATAAACATAAAAAATTAGGTAAACCAGATTTTTGCTTTTTTGTATGGTTTTTTCTCCTAAAAGGAGGAAAAAAAAAACAACTAAAAAGACACTGGAAATAAACCAACAAATTTTTTTTTGTTGAATTCCGGTTTTGTTGAGAAATTCGGGCTCGGCGCTGAGAGTCTACAAGAGAATTTTAAATATAGTCGATATGGAAAAATTTGTACGACAAAATTCCACACTAGAAAAAAAATTGTTTCGAAAAAAAGATAGATATTAAATAGAAGACAGTCGCAAAAATACCTTTCCCCTGCTATATTATTTTTTTCAATCATTTTTTTATGATAAATTTTGAACAGGAAAAAAAAAAAAAAAAAAAACAAATAAAAAAAAGAGTTATTACTAAAACTTAAAGGCACGAAAGATGAACACAGAAAGGCCACTAGAATAAAATGCCAACAGTCGGAGATGAAAGGAGAAAAGGCTTATTTTGAAGCAGTAGCGGCAAAAAAAAACTAACTAAGCTGCAGATAACAACAAAGTGGAAAAAATTGGTATTGTAATGAAGAGAAAAAAACGGTTCAGTCAGGAATAAAAAAAAATATAAAAATAAGGTGAAAAAAGAAGAAAAGAAAAAAACACAGATTAAAGATTTCCTCAATATACATTTTATCCAAGCTCAACGGAAAAAAAATACAGAGAAAAGAAAGAAAGCAAAATTATGAATATAGGCATATATACACACAAATATTAAATTTACTATACAAGTGAAATATATGAATTTTAGGTTTTTGACTAACATTTTTTTTACACGTAGTTATTTTCGTGAAATGTGACATAGCAGAATTATAATTTATGAGAAAAAAAACATTCACCAACTTCTACCACTTATTTAAATTTTTCGTCTACACCAACATTCTCTTTTTAAAAGTCCGCTGGCACATGACTTATAAACGAGTCGTTTAAATGCCAAGCTGTAAAAATTACTTCAGCTGATAACTACAGATGCACGATTTTAATAGCTTCTCATCAGTAGACCCATGACGCGTGTCATATGGGAGTGATACTTTGCACAAATGATTCATCACTTTTTAAGGGTGGTATCTCATGTGTGAAAAATATGCATGTAAAGATAATTGTACGTCACTCTACACGCTGCTTGATATGGAAACATATTGGGTATACAATAGAATGACTTTGATTAATGTTATATCATAGGAAGAAGTACAAGTGACTGCTTAATTAATCGGCTAATAGAGATGATAAGTAAATCCGCTTAGTGTGAATGCCTGAATTTCGGTCACAAAACAACGCGTATCCTCAGCACCTAAATCCCTGATCATCCAGATCTAGACAAATCTCTCGATCTAAGACGCTAGCAGCCTATTCCAAATGAACCACATTTTCATTTGGTTTCGTGGTATGAGTTGTCAACCAATAGGTTTTTTTATGCGAGTACAACTACGTCGTTGATCTTTTTACAGCTTTTGTATGGGCCTTCCCCATTACACTGCAATTTATTGCGACAAAAAGCCTATTTATGGTTTTAGTTGTAGTTGTATAACAGCACAACTCCTTCCGAAACTTCCGAATTAATTGCTTCATCGTATCTGGATTTTTTCTTGTCACTCATAATCTTTTTGGTTCGTTGCCGGTAATCAGATCGGTAATTTCTCCTCACTCTTCTTTCAAAAACACGAGTGATTTCTGGAAACCTTCTCTCCGCATCGGCATCTATCCCCACAACTTCAAATCAGCTGGCTCGAAGGTCAATTTTCAAAAATTTACTATGTGCAGGGGTTTGGCCCGTTGTCTCATGCACTGCCTATCGGTAAGGCCATCAATTAAGGAATTCCAACTCCAATTATGATTTCATTCAAAAAACTCTGAACCAAAATTATAAAAATATTTGTGTAGGCTAACCGGCGTGTGGACGTTCCCAAAGTGGCGACTTGACAGGAATAAACTTACAATCCGTAGAAAACCGTGATTGTCTTCTCCAGTGGCTGTACGCAATCTTTGCGCCATGCAATGGTCTTATTTTTCTTGTTTGAACTAAATCCGTCTCGAAGATGGAATTGAGATGCACCCATAATCTACAGTCAGTAAACGTTCCTTTCCATCACATGTCATCCGCATTAGATTGTATTTGAATCTATCTTCCAATTTGGTGAGATAGAGGATTATGGGCATTTTAATAAGAACAGGGGAGTCCATGGGAACTTGTAACGCCCCTATATGGGGGCAGGGAAAACTCGCTTTAGTATACACACCGAAAAAATTTAATATGACTGGTCTCTGGAGAATCTAGCTGACATGCATCCATTCAAAAGCTTGGCATTTCGAACTCACAACCCACAGAAAATAGAAGATATGAAAAGAAAACAATGTTTAGGAGTGAGGGTACTGCACAATAAGAATAACAAGACAGTAAAAAATGTGGCCCTGGCTTTTTCACAACACTAACTAAAAGAACAATAAATGATGACGTGCATCATTAAATATCCTCTATGCATACGTACCCCTTTACAAAAGCACAGCCGGCAAAATTGCGTGACTTACCCACTCGTTTAGCTTTCTAAACTATTCCACACGAAAGTGAGAGCACTTAGATAATTTCACTCACACTAGGGAGAGACAGTTTTTCTAGAGTCAATGCATTTGATACCGGTGCTATTCAGCAACTTTCAACTTTAAGATTAATTCGGTACAGTTAGGCCTCGCGTAATCAATTTCCACGATCCAAAACCGTATGCCATTTATAATAAAAACTTATAACGAATGGTGTAATTGTTTAACCACTCTACGAGTGGTAAATCCACGGTTGGCGGCCCGCATTTTGCGAGATGAGGCCAATCCTTCAACAAGCCGAAGGCAAACTCAACTGCAAAGTCTCATTCGCTCTTGTCTTTGGTGAAGGTTTTGCAACTCATTTTGGTGTATCTGGTTTTCTATGCTCGCTTCCATACGTCCTCTTCGACAGCGGCCGATCACATGCTGAATTCACATAGTTGTTTGACGCGCTCAATCCAATATCGGAAATGATGATCTTTATGTGTAGACGTTACGTGAATGAGATTAAAATACGTGTGCTTGTTAATAAAGTAGTCCCATATAAAGTTTTCTTGCTTAAATCCGCGTAACATAATGGCATCTTTACTTCTGTTCACAAATTTATTCGTTACTTGTCGTACACTCTGTGAAACATATTACATCTTCATGTACATGTAGCGTGCTGGTTTCCATTCGTAACACACTGTCTCTTTCTCACCACACAGATCAATCTCAGATGCTCCATTTTCTCACCTTTCGTGATATGAAATTCGATCAATTGCTTGTCTTTGGTGCTTCTTACGCAGCAAGTTACCAATGCTCGATCTAGTATGTATAATGAGTCATATATCTACAACAGTGCGCGCACGTGAAGCTATGACAAGCGTAACTAATACAGTGCCCCACCCCAACTAATGTGGAACCCCCCTCGGAGTGCGAGTGATTACATTTTACTTGGTGCACCGTAGCAGTTGGACTCGTCTGTGGCACATGATCACACTAAAAACTTAGCAACTGTAATATCTGCTCCCCAACAGGGGCATGTAATCCACGTGCTTGGTGAGTTCACTATAATGAAGGTTGAAATGTATATGGACTCACGAATGTTCTGTGCTCTAGTAGGGAATCATTGATCACTCCAGAACCACAGCGTCTTAAATTAGGATCACAATAGGCTTCACTAGTCAAATACAGCACCCCGTCTGTGTGTGTGAGAACACGGTAGATACGAAGTCCTCACGTGGTGACTTCGAACACACACATACTCCGAGGTCTCTCCGTCTGTCGGTATCTTTTTAAATTTTTAGTTTGTATCTATTTTCCTTGGGGAAGACTCGACATAATTCGAAAAATGCGTGAACATTAAATTGGAAGGCGACTAATACGAGCGCGCCCGATTACGACTCGCTGTGCACTATTTGAGCAATAAATTTTATGTGATAGTGAAGTATCTATTGTAGTTATTTCGGAAAAAACTGCCGAAATAAAAATTGACCTAACTCCATCCATAACTCAGCTTATGTAAATATCGTGTGGATCAAACAACAAATATGATAACTTTATGGCGATTTTCTTAAATAAGTAAAATCTCTATCGTGAGGAGATGATTCTCTTTCTTAAAATTTACTCTCGCTTTGCATTGCAAGCATTAGCCAAGGTGTCAGGTATGTAAATAAAATGTATGTATTTCAAAATAATTATAATTATTTTTCAATTAACAATTATGAATTTGTGAAAGAAATTGTGTCTAATGTGAAAATATTAGAAGCCACATAAAATACTCGTTCCACTTTTTACTGTAAAAGTTTTTTGCGTGTGCGAAATCCTGTCAAAAATTATCGTGAAGCTATATCAATTGAAGGAGAGACTATTTAGGCAAAAGTTTCCACCTACAGTAAAACTAAAATTTTTCTAATGCAACGAAATGTCTCAAGAGCGCGAGTGTTATATATACACACGTTATACTGTCGAAAATAACGAACTGCAAATAAAATTCTAGGCTACAATTAAAAAAAATTTGCTTTGGCTACTAAAAGGCCTGTCTGCATTTCTTTGTGTCAGTACTACAAATCCCGATATTTAAGTGTCCTGCGAGAGTCGCCCAAGAATAATAGTTCGGATGTGCATTTGAAGAATCTTCTCTCATACGTCGTGTGCGAAATACATATACTATGGTGCGTGTGGGTCTGCACGCTTTAATATGATGATGGAGCAAACGAGTCACTATTTGTGTCATGTGTTACACACATTCTAGATAAGAGTTACTGTTTCCATTCATCGTTCTGTTGTTAGTTCGTCGTGCGCGCATAATTTTGTCTGGGCACACTGGGAACCCCTGGTGATCTATTGTCGTCGCGTGATTTATGCGCTAACTGTGCGCCACGCCAGAATGCTCTATCTGGTGTTGTATGCATAATCTATGTGATAGACACTGATCACAACATGAAATGCTGTACTGTCGATGTTAGTGCTTTAGTACCCACGTAGATTTCAATATATCCAGAGACGTGTACATCTGGCGACTGGGATATTGCGGATACTAGACTGGTGACTTAAGAAAAAAAAAACACGAAAACAAAAAACAAATAAAAGAGCCGAGACTCGGAGTGGGACTGGGATGGGACTGGAATAAAATACATACCAAAATCTGGGACATGCAATAAGGGGTGCAGAAGAATGAGAAGAAATTGAGAGAAGAGAAAAGAGAGAAGGAGAATTTAGAAAGAGATATAATGAAACAAAGATGGAGATAGATGAAGCGAAATACATACCAAACTCTGGGACGGCAATAAGGGTTACGAAGAATGAGAAGAAATTGAGAGAAAGAAAGAGAGAAGGATATTGAGAAAAGAGATATAATGAGACAAAGATGGAGATAGATGAAGCGAAAAAGACGGAGGAGGAGTGAATAATGGATAAGAAAAAGTGATGACGGGGGAAGGCAGCAGAGTAAGAGGGAAAAAGCTTAATAAAATGTATCAGATAGGCCAAAATTTAGAGCAGAAACAACGTCTGACCGGGTCTTCTAGTTTAATTTTATATAAACCAGAAATAAGTTTTATAGGAGTATTTTTGAAAACATATGTTTAAACCAAAAAACCAAACCACTATCAAAGCTAGTGACGTTTTTTAAAGTTTAATCTGTTATCGAATTCATATAAAACCTTTGAGCTCCAAAAAAAGTGCACGTATACTCATATTATAGCATCGTTGAAAATTTCGATTTTTGAAAAATTTTATTTCAAAAAAAAAAAACAAAAATTACGAAATAGGAAAATTTTTACTTTATAAACTGCGAAAATTTTCGATGTGAGAATAATTTTTGGAAATTGAAAAAATTCTAAAATTTAAATAGAAAACATTTCTGAGGCATTTAACTAATATGAAAATTTTCAAGCTAGGAAATTTTTTTAATTTCGAAATTGAAAAACTCTTTAAATTGTAATTTTTTTAAATTTATATAGCGAAAATTTTATGGCACTTTTGAAAAATATTGGTTCTTAGAACTTTTTAAAATTCTCAAATATACAAAACTTAAATATTGACATTTTGAATCAATTTAACTAATTTCGAAATATTTCTCGGCAGAATCAATTTAAAATTTCGAAAATGAAGGAATTGATTTTTAAAACTTTTATAAATTTGCGAATGCTTATATTAAATAGAAAATTTTTAAGGCACTTTTTTCCGAAGGTTTATCTTAAACTTTCTGAAATTGAAAATTTTCAAAGTTTAAGTGGACAAATTTTTAAGACGCTTTTGTAAATTTCAAAATTTCGAATCTAACATTTAATTTCGAAATTGAAAAAAATTTACTTTTGAAACATTTTAAAATTGAATAGTGTCTAAATACAAAAAAGGGGAATATAATAAAAAACTATCTATTAATCCAAAAATTCGAAGTTTGAAGGACAGTTTTTTCCTTTGAAATTGAAAAAATACTTTATTCTAGAACTTTTTGAAATTTCAAATGAATAAATAGAAAAAAGTTTCAAAGTACTGTCTTTATTACCTTCAAAGCTTTCGAACCAATAGTTTGTTTTACGTTTTAATAAATAGATTTTCACCAGAACTTTTCAGTTACTTAGAGGATTTTGTGCATACCCGCACATGTATGTAATATACAATTAACGAGCAGCTTGTAAAGAGATATGATTGGGTTTGAACAGCTACATAGGAGTTACATATATTTTACTAGAAAGATAAAATTCACTACTACGTAATCACTGTCCCGCAATTTTTCTTACGTGTTTTAATTACATTTTTAAGGGATCATTATTCATGAACGATTCCGTAAGCTCCTGGAGTGCTTCTTAAAGGTAAAATGAATTTAAAGATAAGTTCACTACTTATTTCGATTTGAACCAAAAATCATCTTTCCACAACTAAACATTTTGAAATGCGAATGAAAAATGTGCTGAACTTAAAAAGGACTATACCAGCATAAGTTTGCAAATATTTCTATGTCACTCGCTATTATAATAAATTGAATACAATATATTTTAATATATCTCCATTGCGAAACGAACTCTTGCCACATCTAAGCAAAAACTACGTCTCGCTCACTCCACAAATGCATTTTCCGATTTACCGCTTTGACCGTATGTCATTAATATTGCGAGTTAACAGTCGAAGTCCTGCGTATTCTTTGTTGAGTGCCACTTTCTTTATTTGTTCATTTAATAAATATTTAAAATTTAATGGAACTCTCATGTGCACCATATTGCCACAATTTTATAGCCAGCAGCATGGGGAAATTATTTGGGTTTTACTTCCTGCCATGTGAGCGCAGCTACAGTGAGTCAGCAAAGCAAGCTGGAAATTAGTTTTAGCTTGTACTTCGAGCTAGTTAAACAACATATTGCGTGAATCTGTGCTCAAACACTATCTATATAAACACATATCTACTACAAAACAAGTTACGTTTGTATTCCACAGCTCTGTCGCGTGTGTGCACTCTGTTATACATACGTATGCATATTAGGTAAGCATTATTTAATTTCACTCTGTAGTGACAATTTTAAAAATTCTATCCTACTTACAAAGCACATTGTGCGGATTTTATAACTATTATCGGCTGAATATTGATGAAATTTGAAAATTAATGAGTTTTTGTGTGGGTGGCAAAGTATACAGAAAGAGAAAAAATAAATATACAAATCGTTTTTACACTGGCGCGTACTTGATAACGGTTGCACGTAATCGCATAAGGAATCGAGATAGATCTAGCTGTCTTTTATCAGAAATTTGTCAGATCGAAAAGATTCTTAGTGAGCACATGTCCGCCATCGTGCGCCACGAGGACACGATAACTTATCAGTATTAGATATATTTAGAAAATTGTACAACGTAGCTTATAGGCACCCATATGGTATTGAAAATGTGGGAAAAAATTTATACATGATAGCCATCGTCCACTTTTAGACTCTATATTGAAATTTTGGAATATTGCATGTTACCGCCCCACTTTCAGAAGATACAATACAAGTTTTAGTTTTCTACCCGTAATTCAAATTCCAAATCGTATTGAACATTATCATTCTTGTTCTTTGCTGAATGAATAGTCTCTGTGCACATAAATCTTAATTTCATGGTCACTAAGTGGTCTACTCCCAACATGACTTCATCCACATGTCAGTCCCTATGAATTGGGTATATAACCGTGACTTTCCCATTACGCGGCCTGCACTCGGTTGTATCCGCTATCTGAGTGGCCTTATCTTCCTGTTGATTAAATCAGATCGGACTATCGAATGAGATGCGCCCTTATCAATAGTCAGTAGTCGCTCCTTTGACAGTAACACTGCTAGACTTTCTTCCGATTTGTGATACAGAGATAATGGTAGAAAGCCTTCGCTCTTTGCATTTGGTTCGCTCTAGCTCATTCTCCTGTTGGCTTTGAGTTTAAGAATATCGCTGTTCTTAGTTGTGATTTGGCTTACCGCTCTTGAAGCACATGACTATTCTGTCACTCTTTAGTGCTTCAAATATTGTTTCCACACTCTGGCCATCTACATGTGTTACCGTGAATATATGTTTTATCTCCCTTATATTCCACGGATGCATCCGCATTTGCAACTTGAGCCAATCTCAGCCTCAAGCTCTAATCAAATGCATTTTTCCTGCT
>JARSSU010004802.1:0-20099 GCA_029619165.1 Eurosta solidaginis
TAAGATAAAATAAACTATAATAAATAAAATAAACTAAACTACAAAACTTTTTTTTAATATACTCTTCCACCCCCTTTATAATTATAACTGGGCGTACAATAAGAATTTATGATTTTTCCTTTACCCATATTCTCTGTTTCGCTAGTAGAGTAGAAATTGAAATGATTTTGTATCCTTGTTTTTTTAATGTATCTTAAATAAATTGTACTATAAATGGGAATGCTGACGTCTCCTTTATTTAGAAGGCACTCAGGTAAGGGGGCCACCGAAATATAGGTGCGTCGGTGGCCATGGATTTGAGGGTGGGAATATGCACCGGGCGTTGCAACAACACCCGCGGCGCCCCCTATGTATATTCGGCCCTTTTTTGTTTGGTTGTTCTAATTTTCAGCCTTTTTTTGTCATTTTGATTTCTGCGTTTGGTAGCCGGTCATTTCCGGTTCGGTTAATTTTGTTCCTTTTTTGCTTTTAGTTTTTTTGAAGTTTTTTTTTAATTTTGAATTTGAATGTTGTAACGGTCTGTCCGTGGCATCCGGTTCTGCCGGATGTAGTTTTAGTTTGAATTTGAGCGTTTTGAATTAGTTCTGCTCTTTCGACCATTTTAAAGGCATGATATAACTTTTTTTCTGTTTATGGCGCAGGACAGCAAGGTTGGCAAGAACACTGCCCAGCCGACATGACTAGCCACAGTGCACCACCAGATCATGCCGACTGCCTTCCTTGCTGCTCCACTGTAAATGCGTTACCATAACAAAATTCAATAATGCGTCTAAAGTAAACTTATCTCAACTTCAACCGAAGTTACAGCTTTCATCGAAAAATTACATAAAAAGGAGGTATTATCCATTATTTAATTGAACTATAGTAACTTTGCCCACTTAGACGGGGTTCGGGTTCGGTGAAAAGTTTTACAGTCCCACTTGGAAGTGACCATAATACTTCTAAATGTGTTTACATCCCTAAAAATGAAGTGATATTGCCATCTGCTCTGTTGATTTGTCGTTGAGAGTCGGAACTAAAACATATATATGCCCTTCTAATATATTGTAAGGAATATGAGTGACACTAAATGATACCCACATCACTAGTCTGATGCTAAGTAAATGAAGCCACAACAACAATAAAGCAGGCAGTCACTTGTATCTACATAAACGAATCAATCATTATGTCTACACACATGTACGTACACGCAGCGGAGAAGATACGCACAAACACATGCAGATATCTTATCTGAGATGCTCCCAAAAGTATGCAATTTATTGTGGAAGTGTCGCTCACAATACACGCGCATATGAGAGCTATACACGTGCATCTGTAGTTATAATTTATAGCAGTAACTAAGTAAATTCTGGAAGCGCCTAGAAGATGCAACGAGGAAATCACAGAGTATAAAAGCAGCAACAGTAGAGGCGCGACAATCAGTTTGATTTAAGAAGCCACTGGCGAGTATAGTGTTATTGTGAAGTACTTTAATAAAGGCCATTTTGCATTATTGAAATAGTGGAGTTATTTATTCAACAGTTTAGCGATACGAACGTTAGCAGAGATTTGCAAATAAGAGGAATTGCAGTAAATTCGTTACAATTGGTGTCAGAAGAGGAATTGTTGAATAAATTCCGAAGATTCGAATACAACTTGGACATGGCAAAGTGGAGTGAATGAAGATCCAGCAGCTGAAGAAGGAGTTGGAGAGCCGTGGATTGAATACAAGCGGCATTAAAATCGAACTTCAAGCACGACTACGAGAGGCAATGGAAGCAGAGGGAATTACGTGGAAGAGTATGTCTTTCTTCTTGATGTGCGAGGAGACAACAAAAATTGAAGAGAAAAACGAAACATCGCAGACAGTTACGAGCACAGACTTGAACACGATTTTGGCTGCAATATCTGCTCAAACATCGACAGTAAACATCTCAAGATGGCAGCACAGAAGACACTGGCATCACAATGGAAATACGGCAGGCATCTCAGCTGAAATTCGTCAGAGAACCGTATAACATGCGAAGACTGAATCGCAGGAGAACCATATAATCAGCGAAATTGGAATCACAGGAGACACGTATCTCAGAAATGTCGTCAGAAATAACATCTAAAATTGAAGCACAAGAGGCACGTATATCAGAAATGTCGACACAAATTTCAGCACAGGTATCATCGCAGATCTCTGCACAACTAGAAGCGCGTATGGAAGAGAAACTAACGCAGTTTCAGGAAGGGTTCGGTGGTCGACAAGATAAAATGGAGGCCGAGATAGATGCTTTAAAAGATCGTATTCAGGAGTTACAATTGAACCTCAATAACTTCAACGTCTACTCTGAAGGTAAAATCCCCAACGTTTGATGGTTCTGTTCCTTTCCAGGTATTTAAGCTCCAATTTGAGAAGACGTCGGCAGCGAACAACTGGAATGCCGAAGATAAAGTTGCTGCACTGTTCGTGGCTTTAAAGAGGACCAGCTGCTGAGATCTTACAGACCATCCCAGAGTACGAACGTAACAGTTATGAAGCATTGATGGCTGCTGTAGAACGACGGTACGGAAGCGAACACAGGAAACAGATCTACCAAATAGAATTGCAAAACCGCTACCAAAAAGCTAATGAGACTTTGCAAGAGTTTGCTTCGGATGTTGAAAGATTGGCTATCTGCAATGCGGACGCACCCGTGGAATACACTGAAAGGGTAAAAGATTCAGAGCTTTTATAATGGCATACGGGACGTGAAACGAAGCGAGCGACATATGCAAACCCAAAACCCACATTCGCAGAAACGGTATCCCATGCACTGACTCAAGAAACAGCGTCACTTTTGAGTAAGCCCGCATACAAAGCTCATCGCGTGGAAGTGGAAAGACCAGACTGGGTAGACACAATTTTGGAAGCACTAAAAGGAACGCAGCAGAAAAACGATGGTGCCGTCAAATGCTTTAAATGTGGAAAGCCAGGGCACATTGCACGTTATTGCAGTACCAATCCTAACAGTTCCAGCAATGTGGGTGGCCGTAAACGCAGAGCTGAAGGAGATGAGCAAATCTCCAAATCCACCCAATCGCTAAACTAAAGCGAGTCAGCCGCAAGGGGCGACAGCTGGCTCCCTCAATTGAATGCCCCATAATCTCTATCTCGCAAATTGGAAGAAGGTCAAGCAATCTTACTGTCGGAGGACATGTGGATGGAAAGGAACGTTTACTGACTGTAGATACGGGGTGCATCCCATTCCATCATTCGAGCGGATTTAGTCAACAAGAAGATAAGACCATTGCTTGGAGCAAGATACTACAGCTACGGGAGAGCACCCAGGTAATTGGAGAAGTAGCATGTGAAGTAGCAATTGGGAACGCCATGGTACTACACAATTTTATAGTGGCAGAGATTGTTGATGAAATCATAATTGGAGTGGACTTTCTTAATCGACCAAGGCATCAAGATCGATATGCAAAGCAAGACGATGCGATATAAGAACATGGATGTGCCACTTAATTTCGGCTACGAGAGAGGCTACAGCAGTAAACGAGTGCTGGTGGAAGAGAGTCAGCAAATACCACCAAAATCCGAAGCAGTCATCTGGGCAAAGGTTGATGGAGATTGTGGGACAAACAAATTGTGGGTTGTCGAGCAGCAAACAAATCAACACCGAACGTACTTGTAGGAAAAACCCTGGGCTATGACAAAACAAGATGGACGTATCCCGGTAAGAGTACTCAATGATTTCAAGTCACCACTCAAACTGACCAGAGGAGCTATTTTGGGAAGATGCGAAGAGGCTGAAGTAATAATCATTGTGAACAGCTCCAGGAGGAGGTTTCAACTAGCAATATTGATCTTTCAGATGACATCATGGCATGGACGGAGGGACTAGAGGAAGACTATCAGAGTAAGGCAAAACAACTGCTCCTAAAATACGCGAACATATTCGACCAAGATGGCTCCAAACCAGGCGCACCAACGTTGTGAAACATCAAATTGACACTGGAGATGCGAGGCCGATCCGTCAAGCTCACGTAGTGTTCCACTGGCGAAGCGGGAAGTTGTGAGTCAAATCATACAAGAAATGAGCGACAGCGGCGTCATCGAACCATCAGCTAGTCCATGGAGCTCACCGGTAGTACTTGTAAAGAAGAAGGATGGAAAAATGAGGTTTTGCGTGGACTACGGAAGTTGAATGACGTTACGAAAAAGGATAGCTACCATTGCCAAGAATTGACGACACTCGGGACTCGCTCTCTGGTACGAAATGGTTTTCCACACTGGACTTGAAAAGCGGCTACTGGCAAGTGGAAGTGAAAGAGGAAGACAAAGAGAAAACAGCCTTCAGTGTCGGTGATGGTCTTTGGCAATTTACAGTGATACCTTTTGGACTATGTAATGCACCAGCTACTTTTGAAAGACTCATGGATCAGGTACTGAAAGGACTACATTGGAAAACATGCTTAGTGTACCTAGACGACATCATCGTATTGGGAAAGAACTTCGAAGAACATCTGAAGAACTGGAGGGGTTTTCCAAAGAATAGCTGGTGCTGGTCTGAAACTAAGTCCCAAAAAGTGTTCGCTGTTTAAAAAGAAGTAAATTATTTGGGTCACAAGGTCGACAGAAGGCATCTGTACTGCGAATGAAAAGATAGAGGCAGTAAAGGATTGGCCAAGACCACTGAACCTGCATGAATTGAGAAGTTTCCTTGGGCTGTGCACATATTACCGCGATTTGTACCAAACTTTTCCAGCGTAGCCCATAGCCTCCATGAGCTTACAAGAAAAAATAAAGCTTTTGAATGGAAAAAGGAGCAAGAGGTGGCTTTCCAAACATTGAAGGAGCTGTTTGTGCACTGCCCCAATGTTGGCATATCCGATTCCAGGAGCAACATTTATTCTAGATACAGATGCGAGTGGATATGCTATAGGAGGCGTTTTGTCACAACTGGTTGATGGACAGGAGAAGGTAGTTGCATATTACAGCCGTTAAATTGGAAAACCAGAGAGGAACTACTGCGTTACCGGAGAGAGCTGTTGGCATTGGTAGAGTGCATTAAACATTTTCACAAATACCTCTACGGCCAGCGATTCCGCGTCAGGACAGATCACGCAGCGTTGAAATGGCTTCTGCAGTTCCGTAATCCGGAAGGACAATTGCACGGTGGATCGAGCGACTACAAAGCTATGACTTTTCCATTGAGCATCGAAAGGTAGTACCCATGGGAAATGCTGATGCAATGTCACGAAGACCATGTAGTTTGGAATGCAAGTACTGTTCAAAGGCCGAGGCTAAAGAAGACATTATAGATGTCCGGCTAATGACTATAACGTGTGCGGATGAATGGGACAAGGAACAACTAAGGAAGTGTCAGCTAGAAGATACAGATCTGTCACATGTTATGCAAGGGCTCGAACGAAACGAAAGACCAAATAGAGAGATGTCAGAGAGAGTCCATTGCGAAGTCATATTGGGCACAGTGGAACAGTTTAGAATTGATATCCGGTTGCTTGCATCGAGTATGGGAGAGTGAGGATGGTCAATGCAAGAAGAAACTGATAGTTGTCCCAGAAAGAGGATTCCTGACGTGCTCAGCGAGCTGCATAATGGTCCAAGCGGAGGTCATCTTGGAATCACGAAGACGCTCGAGAAGATTAAACAGAGATTCTATTGGGTTGGTTGCTCGTCAGTCGGTCACTGAGTGGATTGCGAACTGCGAGGTTTGCAGCAGAGCGAAAGGGCCCAAAACCCGAAGTCATGGCCAGATGAAGCAATATAACTCAGGTGCGCCATTTGAAAGATCGCTATGGATGTCGCAGGTCCATTTCCTACTAGCAACTGCGGAAACAAATATGTACTGGTGGTTATGGATTATTTCAGCAAATGGCCAGAGGTATACCCAATCCCAAATCAAGAAGCGGAAACAGTAGCAGAAGTGTTTATAAAACAATTGGGTTGCAAGGTATGGTGTACCAATGGAGTTACATTCTGACCAAGGCAGGAATTTCGAATCAGCTGTGTTCCGGGAAATGTGTAAATCATTGGGCATTCGAAAAAACACGGACAACTGCATTGCATCCTCATGTCCGATGGTATGGTGGAACGATTTCAATAGAACATTGGAGGAGCATTTAAGGAAAGTAGTAGACAAGTACCATAAGGAGTGGGATACACATATATCATTATTCTTGATGGCTTACCGATCGGCAGTGCATGAGACAACGGGCCAACTCCCGCAAAGGTAAGATTATGAGTGGCAAGATGAAA
This sequence comes from Eurosta solidaginis, assembly GCA_029619165.1. Lineage (NCBI taxonomy): Eukaryota > Metazoa > Arthropoda > Insecta > Diptera > Tephritidae > Eurosta > Eurosta solidaginis. The sequence goes on from JARSSU010004802.1 coordinate 6,233, forward strand.
GCCAGATACGATAAAGCAATTAATTCGGAAGGTTTCAGGAAGGAGATTTGCTGCTGTTATACAACCCATAGCGGAAAAAAGGTTTGTCCCCGAAAGTTCAGTGTAATTGGGAAGGCCCATACAAAGCTGTAAAACGGATCAACGATGTAGTGTACCGCATACCAACCATTGGCAAACCACGAACAAAATTAAAGTGGTTCATTTGGAAAGGCTGATGCGTTTAGATCGATTTGTCTGATCGGGACGATCAGACTTAGGTGGAGGGCAGTGTGACGAATAGTGACACTAAGTGATACTCACATCACTAGTCTGATGCTAAATAAATAAGCCACAAAACCAATAAAGCAGGCAGTCACTGTATCTACATAAACGAACCAATCATTATGTCTACCCACATGTCCATTCGAGCAGCGGAGAAGAGACACACAAACACATACATATATCTTATCTGAGATTCTCCCTTCTGAAGCGCCTAGAAGTATGCGAACGAGAAACCACAGAGTATAAAAAGCAGCAACAGTAAGGCACAACAATCAGTTTGGTTTAAGCAAGCTATTAGTTGCGAAGTATAAGTGTTATGTGTGAAGTACTTTAATAAAGGCCATTTTTGCATTATTCAATATTGGAGTTATTTATTCAACAGTTTAGTGATTCGAACGTTAGCAGAAGATTTGGAAATAAGAGGAATTGCAGTAAATTCGTTACATATTATACAAACTTGAACAGAAGATCCCCCAAAACTCCCTGACAGTTGAATTCATGATGTATTACTAGTATTACCAAGTTATTAATTACTAAAATATGCCAGGGGATATCCTATCCCCGCGGCAGTCGACCTAGAACCAAAGGTGCTGATCCGATCGAGCCGGATTCATACATTCTAAATTACAATCCATAACTTTAACATTCCTCTTATCTTAGTGGTATAATGTTTAGGGCAAAACAAGAACAGTGAGTTACAATTTTTATTTTTTGTAACTATGCATATTTAGAAATCCATTAAATAAGGTGTAATATGACAGTTTTGGTGTTCTTGATGCAGGAATGACAAAAATATTTCTCGAAAGTCTTAGTGGCGCTTACTTACATTGGCGCTTAACCATTTAAACGGTTATGGCTGTCCAACAAGGCGCACCAGTCGCTCTTCTCTCTGCCAACCGGCGCCATTGGTCTCACCAAGGGAGTTTAAATCGTTTTTCACCTGGTCCTTCCAGCGGAGGGGCCGCCCTCTACCTCTGCTCCCATAGGCGCGTTCCGATAGAAACACTTTCTTGGACGGAGCGTCATCTTTCATTCGCATAACATGGCCTAGCCAGCGCAGCCGCTTCGTTTTAATTCGCTGGACTTTGTTGATGTCTGCGTATAGCTCGTACAGCTCATCGTTAAATTTCTTTCGTTACTCGCCATCGCCAACGCGTAGATGTCCACACGTCTTTCGAAGAACTTTTCTCTCGAACACTCCAGAGCCGTTTCATCTGATGTTGCCATGGTCCATGCTTCTGCACCATATAGCAGGGCGGGAACGATAAGTGACTTGTAGAGTATGATTTTCGTTTGCCGGAGAGAGGACTTTTCTTTTCAATTGCCTACCTAGTCCAAAGTAGCATTTATTGGCAAGAGTGATGCTTCGCTGGATTTCAGAGCTAATGTTGTTGCTAGTATTGATGCTGGTTCCCAAATAAACGAAGTCTTTTACTATTTCGAAATTATGGCTGCCAGCAGTAGCGTTGAATTCAGTAGCGCACAGGCGAAAATCCTTGTTGGATATGACGTGAATACAAATACCTGTTTCAATTTATATACATATAATGGAAACATCAACAATATGAACGTAATAGTTTAGCACGGCCATACTTCTGAAGCCAACACGAAAGATACTCAAATGATGAATATCTGTAATTAAATCCAGTAAAGGTCCATCGATATTCACCTACTAGTTAATGTGAAAAGTTCTTAAACTACCATTTTTACTTCTGAAAACGCAAAAAACAACACTTTTACGGGGACAACATTGGGAAAAAATGTTCAGATAGCCGAATGACAGAACAAAGAAGAATTTAGAGCGAGACAATTGACGGCTTGCTTCACCTAGTTATTCCACCATGGATGTAAACTATTTCCAAACAAATTTCGAACTAACAATCTATTTGTTAAAAACAAAGAAGCCAGTTTATATTTCGTTAGGTTTTTTTTTGACATTTGACCATTTCTTCTTTATTTTTTTTCTGACACATGAAAATTCTGTTTTTAGTTTTAAAATTTTGTGCACAAATACACAACAATATGTATGTGATATAAGCGATTTAAGAGAGCGCGAAATAATTGTATCGTGTTATTTGCATTGTTTTTATTGTGAAAAAAATGTATGAAAATTGAAATTAAAAAAATAAACAATATCATGTCAAACTTATTTATTTTGGGGGAATAGTGCGCTCGCTTTCTCTTGTTGGAAATTGTTTTTGTATTTTGAAATATTTGAAGCTTGAAATCCAAGACAAATCAATGTAGTGTCATATAAGTATAAGGAAAATGGGCGAAAATTTATGATTTTCCATGGTATTCCTCGTTATTTTTTGTCATATATGTTGTTTAGGAGGCTGGCAATACATATTTACCTTGTTTTCTTTCTTGTATGTGGCTGCTGCGGATGCGGTGGTGAGGCGATGAGGTGGTGGCGGTGAGCGGCGGTGGCGACAGATCCTGTCCAGGTTTATCAACAACTTGAACACAGGTATCTCTATGGTGCTTAGTATGTGCACAAATCACATGCAGAAAAATTTAATTCGGACAGTATGTAGGGATACGCACGCCGAAATCGTTATCATTACTCAAAGTGAACTATAAAACTTTCAAACCGAGTGAAAAGGCACTTTATAGTGTTAAATAAAAACTATTTTCTTTAATCTGAGGGATTTATTACAATTTTAGTGTCACACTCGGGATAGAGAGAGAATTCGAATCGATATATATAAAAGAAGTGTACATTTTGATTGTCACTCCATAACTCGAGAACGGCTCGACAGATTGCCATGAAATTTTTAGGAAAGATACAGGAAGGAGAGATGGTGGTTAGTTGATTTTGAAATCTCAATTCGGTTTAGCCATATATATATATAAAAATCAAATTCTGTGTGTGTGTTCGCTATGGAAACGTATTTCCCACACATAAATCATCACCAAATTTTGGTTATGGGTTCCTTCGGGAAGGTTTTAGGCTAAAAATATTTCGATATATAAAAGGGGCGTGGCACCTCCCATACAAATGGAATCTTTGGTACTGCATACGTTTGGTATACATGCCAGAACATTGAAATTCAATGAGGAGTTATATGAGGTCAATCCCTAACACCGCCAAGAAAATGTGGAATTTTGGAGAAGGGGGCGTGGCACCTCCCATACAAATGGAATCTTTAGTAATGCATAACCTTGAAGGTATACATGCCAGAACATTGAATTCAGTAAGGAGTTATATGAGGTCAATCCCTAACACCACCAAGAAAAGGCGGAATTGGGAAAAAGGCGGCGTGGAACCTCTCATTCAAATGGAATCTTTTGGTACTGCATACTTTGAAGGTATACATGCCAGAACATTGAAATTCAGTAAGGAGTTATATGAAATGCGGAATTGGGAAAAAGGGGGCGTGGAACCTCCCATTCAAATGGAATCTTTGGTACTGCATACTTTGAAGGTTTACGTGCCAGAACATTGAAATTCAGTAAGGAGTTATTTGAGGTCAATCCTTAACACCACCAAGAAAATATGGAATTGGAAAAAGGGGGCGTGGCACCTCTCATACAAATGGAATATATTATACTGCATATATCTGGATGTCGTAATAGTAGGATAATTAAAACTGGTAAGGAGCTATGTGACGTTAAGTCCTAAAACCTCCAGTAAAATGTGTAATGGGGAAAAAACTATGGCTGCCGTACAAACTTAAGTTATTTTAACACCTAAAGTTTGACTGCATTGTTGAGTTTAGCTGTTATGCCTTTTGGACGTTTAGTAATCTGCCGCTTTTAAAAAAATTTTTTAGCTTCAGTCTATCTACATCTTCTATAAAAATCAAATTCTGTGTATGTGTTCCCTATGAAAACGTGTTTGCTATACTTCGATCATCACCAAATTTTGGCTCGAGGTTCCTTCGATCAAGATGAAAGTTTTTCATATTTCAGAATTAAGAATTTTAAATTTAAATGTTTTTCCTGGTGTGTTTCCTGGTGAAGTGACGAAATATAAATCGATCGACACAGTTACAGATGAAGATAAAAATTGTGAATTATCCAAATGAATTTCTATACTCCTTAGAACCAAAAGGAATGCCTGCGCATATATAAACTTTGAAAATTGGCTCACCAGTCATGTTTCTTCGGAATGTAATCAAAGCAACAATCATCAGCGGTAACCGCAATACAATAATATAACATAAGATACAAGAATAAAATGTTTTAACAGAAAATTTCACCAAATATGCGTACAAAATTCATCGCGTACGAGGAGGTCTGACACCTTTCCCCTGAAAGTGGCAGTCTGCAGCCCTTGAGCAGTGCACCGAACGGCGTTTGCCAAGGCAGTCGGTTCTATGTACCGGAGCGACTCGGGATTTTTCCCGACCAAGGACTGTCATTTCAGTGTGACCCCATTTAATTTGTTGCGTCCCTCCCACAAATTGTCATCCTCCCAGCAGCTCCTTGCAGCAGGACTGCTCCATATTCTCTTACTCGAAAGGCATCGAATCCAATGCGGGTCCGTCTCCTGACCCCGGTCCTGAGAAATGGTTGTGCTGCATCTGCTATCTGCCGGAAAAGAATCTTTTTAGGACGGTCATACTCTGTTTAGTGTGTCTCGTGTAAGGGATGGTTGCATCGGACAGGTTGTTCTGGGCTTGATCCCAAAACCCGACGTCCACGTAACTTTTATAAATCTTTTGTGGCTCCTTGCTGCTCCGTCCCGTAGTCTACGCCTAAGCGCCCCACAACCTTCCAGCAGCCCCGCTGCTCAGCAAGCCACAACAAGTACCCGCTGCTGCTCGCGCCCCACGGCGCCAACAACTCAAACAGCTGCTACCACTCATAACTACTACTAGAGTCGGTAGCAATACTGAGGCATCAGCCCCTGCCCCCTTCTTCTTCTCCCCCTCTTTTCCGGCAGCATCGTGAGTCAGGGAAACGACTCTTAGTCCCTACCCCGTTTGCACGTTTGCCAGCACAAAATATATGTTTGCGACATCCGCCCATGCAGCTCCTGCCTGGTGGTGCCACTTTCCTAGATGTTCTGGTCTCCGCGACGGCAACCCCCCGACGGGGTTTCATCGCACCGTGTTGCCAGGTCGCAAACACCAAATCATCCGGGTACCCCAATGCTTGCCCAAGGACGCCCAGTCCCAGGGCCACAACAGCAATTGCGTCCTGGCCTTCCACAACCCCAGGCGTAGTCACCCATCACTGTCCCCCAGAGTGGCGGCGTCTCCCCTTATGCATTTCAGAATTCTGCAGTTAAACTGTAATGCACTAACTGGGAAGATTACGGAGATAGTCGATTTGATGAAGCGGCACAACATCCGCATTGCTGCGATTCAAGAGACTAAACTCACAGCAAGATCTGCATTGCAGACCTGCTCTGGGTATAAAGTCCACAGGAAAGACCCGCGAGAGCGGAAATGGAGGCGGCCTCGCGTTTATCATACACCACTCTGTGCAATATTATATATTTGATCCTGGCATCGACCGCAGGGACAATGTCTTAGAACGTCAAGGCCTATCCTGTCCGGTCAGGCGATGCAAACCTAGAAATCATCAACATCTACATCCCTCCTGCCACCTGTTATCCCAGTGGATACCGCCCTAATATCAGAGCCTTACTCACTGGCAACAATCGCATTATCTTAGGCGATTTCAATGCCCATCACGATCTATGGCACTCAAACTTGCGGGCGGACAGTAGAGGTGAGATGAGGGCGGATCAAAATAGAAGAAACGACGTTCTGCACAATAAACGGAGACGCCCGCACACGTATGATAGGAAGCTGTCACAGTTCGCCAGATATCTCAATCGTGAGCGAAGAACTCGTAAACTGCGTCAACTGGCAGCCGATGGTAACATTGGCATCCGACCACCTGCCTATACTTATTTCGCTCGAGCGTACCGCCGACTTCATCGTCACCGAAAAACGCACTATCATAAGCTTCGAAAAAGGAAAGTGGGAAGAATATAAATCTTTTACAGACAACCTCTTTGCTGCCCTCCCTATCCCGACTGATGCCCGCCAAGGGGAGCGTGCCTTCCGTAAGGTCATTGAATCCGCTCGGCACGTTTAATTCCCGCCGGGAGAATTCCCGAAATCCGGCCCACTTCCCGGCGGAGGCCGCAAACTTAGCGAGAGAACGTGACCTTATAAGACAGCTTGATCCAGGCGACCCCCAAATGAGGATAAAAAACCAACGCATCAGATTGCTTGTGGACGAACACAAGCGGGCGAAAGGGAGGAGCACCTAAGAGGTTGTAACCTCTCTACCGGTGTGGGTAAACTTTGGTCCACCGTAAAGTCCCTATCGAATCCGACTAAGCATAAAGACAAAGTTTCCATCGCCTTGGCGACCAAGTGCTGTCGGATGCGAAAAAATGCCGCGAGCGCTTCTGCCGACAATATATAATGCATTCTACGGTCGACAAAGATAGACGGAGAGCCAATAGACACGCACATAAACACAATTCAGCGCGCGTCCAATCACCATCACCGCTAAAGATATTGAGGACGCCATTGGGCGCGCTAAACCATCCAAAGCAGTGGGCCCAGACGGCATAGCCATGCCGATGCTTAAAAGCCTAGGGAAAGAGGGTTTTCAAATATTTAGCGCATGTCTTCAACACTGTCTCTTTCCCCCTTTGTCATACCCGAGAAATGGAAAATGGCCAAGGTGGTCCCGCTACTAAAGCCTGGGAAACCAGCTAACATAGGAGAGCCGTATCGTACGATATCTCTCCTATCGCCAGTGGCAAAGACGCTTGAAGCCATTTTGCTCCCTTATTTCCAAGCAAAATTTGCAGCTGGCCTCTCATCAGCATGGCTTCAGAAAACTCCATAGCTACCACCGCGCTAAATGCCATTAGCACCCAGATACATTGCGTTTAAATCAATACCCCCACCATAGAACAGTACTCGTAGCGCTAGACCTATCAAAGCTTTTGATACGGTCAACCATGGCTCGTTACTGCAAGACCTGGAAGGGTCTACCCTTCCCGATGTCTTAAAACGGTGGACCGCAAATTATATGGGTGGTCGGCAGGCATCGGTGCAATTTAGAAACGAAAACATCAAAACCAAGGAGAATTAAACTAGGGGTGCCACAGGGTGGTGTCCTATCCCCACTTTTGTTTAATTTCTACATATCTAAGCTACCTTCACCACCGAAAGGAGTCACAATCGTTTGCTACGCCGATGACTGCACAATAATGGCCACAGGCCCAGGCCCAAAGATCGATGAGCTATGCAATAAAATAAACGGCTACCTCCCTGATCTCTCCAGTTTTTTCGCCTTGCGAAACCTGGCATTATCACCGACTAAATCTTCCGCGACCTTATTTACAACATGGACGTCCCAAATGTCGACCATTTTGAACATCCACGCCGATGGCACTACGCTACGACTGTCCTACACCCCAAAATCTTGATGTGACGTTTGATCAGGATACTACATTTGTGTGAGCACGCAGCCGCAGTTGTTCCGAGAATTCAGAGCCGTAACAAATCCTCAAATCCCTCGCTGGCAGTACCTGGGGAAAAGATAAAGAAACGCTCATGACTACATACAAAGCAATTAGCCAGCCGATTACATGCTACGCGTAACCCATATGGTCGCCAAGCCTAAAAATTACCCACTGGAAGAACCTACAGGCCTGCCAAAATACTGCTCTCAGAATTGCCACGGGCTGTCTTCTTATGTCCCCAGAACACCATCTGCATAATGAGGCGAGAATACTCCCATCAGGGAGAGAAATGAGATGCTGACCAAACAGTTCCTGTTGAATACCCAGAAACCTGAGCATCCAACAGACATCTGATTGATGACCAGCACCGCCTAGGGCTTAGGGAGTCATCTCCGGTAAGCATTTTGAAGAAATACGGCACCTAGAGAACCCAGCCGCATGAAGCGAAAAACCACAAGCAGGTCCTTGGGTGAACTCCATAAACAGGCGTCGGACTGTCTTCGCGAGCCCGGCAGCGGCTATAGTTCAGGTCTTACGTCCCTCGTGTCTCCTCCTGGATCTAAAGTAACTGTCCGCTTGCGCTTCGGAACGCATTACTCACCAGGGGAAACGCGTGTCCTCTGCTCTCAACTTCGTTCTGGATACCTTTTTTTCGTAAACATTTAAACTCTCTATTTTTTTTTGTTTTCTTGACCTATCCAGGAAATCAAGCACATACATAGTAGAGCATACAGAACATGCATTTGGAAACTGCCCCCCCCCGACTTCGCGATATGTGGTCCCCCACATGACTACCAAGACATCGCATCCTTTAACTAATGGTGATATGCTGATACCAACCAGCACTGTAACACCCCTGTTCCACTTCAATGGGGACCCCCACACATGGTTGATAAGCAACGACGACATTCTGCGTATACAGCGATAGAGAGAATAGTGGTATGACGCCATATTGTGTGTATGAAATTGTCCTGTGCTAGCGACTAGAGAGACAGTGTAGGTGTATTCTGTGGACTGAAGCTATATGATGTACATACTACACTATATGATATACTATACAAAAAACACAGTGCCATCTTCGGGCAGCTATACTAGCGTAGTGTCGTGATGCTGTGCACAGTTAGGGTCCGGTAAGGAGGCATGACGCTGATGGTGAGCTAGAGCCACCGGATTATTCCAACGAGTGTAGGGGATATATGCGCAGCATATCCTCTGTGAGCTTGACAATGGACGTATAGCAAATTACATTGGATAAGTGCATCGCACAGTTGTGTGTATCCGCAGCCCCCCATAGACGAGTACACGTGTGTACTGGTCGTCGGAGTATTATAATCTTCGAGGCGCACCAGTCACGACGGAAGCACACGCATGGCAACAGGAAAAAACATGGTTTTTTTTAAATAAATTAGATTCTTAATTTCTGTAAATTATGAAAAGAAAACTGGTGCATCTGATCGAAAGGAAAAATATAACCCTCGACCGCTAGAAAATTTGGGTGGTTTTGAGTGATTCGAAGTATAGCAAACCGTCTTTCATAGGGAACACATACACAGAATTTGATTTTTACATAGAAGATTCGTTAGGGAATAGATCCTGTATGCTTTCTCGCTGAATGTCGTTATAAGGTTTACAAAATGATCCACCCGGTATATTTAGAAAAAAAAAAAATTTTTGGTTTGCGTAAAAAAAAAAGTCGGGCAGAATACAGCCTCACGTGCGGTTAGTAGTTATCTACATGCCCGTATGTCGACAGATGTCAGAGTCAGACCGGTAATCAGTGTGCGATTACTGTAAACTACCAAAAGGCATTATCAAATTGTGTTAAATCAGCGCTAGCCTATGAATCAACAATGCCAGTTGACTACACCAAACTCGTTAGATGGTGAAGAGTTTTTGTTGATTCTTGTCGTTATAAGCTATCGCTTTTCTTCAAGTTTTTCTATAAAGTAATATTATATTTCTTAGGCAGTTGTGTACGGACCGCCGAGCAGAGCCATAAGTTTTCCCCAATTGACACATTGCGATTGCACTGGAGATGAGGGTTTTAGGATCCTTACGTGCACATATGCGTCGAGCTCTTACCAGTTATGATTTATTCAATTCCCTGCATCTACTTATACATGACTGATCGCAGATATAGTGCCCGATTTAGTCAGCTATGGACAGATTTAGTAGTATAATATATAGTCACGCATTTGTATGAGATGGGCCGCTTGGTGCAATACGCGCCATGAGTGTGTAACCACGCCCCCTTTTTCCAAGTCTCCATATTTTCTTGGTGCCGGTAGATTATAGGCAGATTTAGCATGACCTCTAGACATAACTTCTATCGCGCTTAACATCTGTTAATGTTCACATGTGATCTTCGCGACACTGAGTATCCATAGTACTGTTCAAGGACACGAGGTTACTTCTAGTCACTCTTAGTACCAAGACGATCTCGCAGCTTGCAATTGCGAATGAGGCGCAGCGGTTCCCGGTATCTGCACTACCCCTTTTATACTTGCCGGCGCACAATCGATCGGCTATATATTCATATAACCTCCTTACTGTTAAACGTGTAGTCACGGTTTGCAGCGGCGGCAGTCTCCTGGTGTGTTCTCGAGCATTGCTGGCTCCCGCATACGCTGTAAACACCACTGCCATGTACACGCTGCAAGGAAATAGAGATCCTAACAGGGGTGAACCAGTTCGTTGCTGCCGAGTTCTTGCGATCCATACCGGACCAATCTGGAATTAAAGGTTTACAGATGGTCTTTAGGCGCGACGAGAGCACGTACAAAGTTGAAGGAGTGTTTCAGATTTGAATGTCGACTATGGTCTCGAAGTATATCCACTACGTATTGCTGCGCACGGAAACATACATAATCTCTTGTTGGTGTTAGGGGAAATTGACCTGCACTGATGAGAGGACTCCTTTACGTCGGACGTGATGTTACAGATGTTTGGCTGGATTCGTAGGTAGGTAGCCTTCAAGGTTATTGGTGGGCTGTGAGTCCCTAATTGTACTGCTAGAAGATTGCCTCCTTTGTCACGATAAGTTGTGCGCTATGGGGATTTTCTGAGGGTAGGAAACATATAATCGTTTTACAAGTGAGGCCGTATGAGGGTGCAGGTTTGTCGACCCCCCGTTTGCGAACGCTCGAACAACAAGCGTATGTCAATGACACTATCTGGCCGTTGGGGATGTGGATATAGTTTTCTCTGCGACACGGTGGCCTGTATGACGCACTACTGTTCGGAAGGGAACATGTGACCTCAGTTGAAAGATAACTACTTTTTAAGCGTCTTTTGATAGAATTTTTATTGATTTATTGACTTTGGATAGTTAAGTACTCCTGCATGTTGAACCCCTTTTGGAATTTCAGTATCATCAAGTGTCTCTATTTTGTGCGCACCGATTTTGTTTTATGCACCAGCTCTTGGTATATCCGAAAGAAGGCGGTCAGTATGTCTACCTTATTTATTTAACGGACGACTGCGATGAAAGATTTAAGTGTTGCGGAGCCTGAACAGGCGTTCCTGACTTAGCCGTAGAGCTTTCAATCACGATTGCCAAGTATTGATCTAAACTGTGACAGGCATCGCCCATGTAACAGCATAATTACTGAGACATCTCTTGCGTGTATAATAAGCTGAAATGTAGAAACAATGGCAGGAGTGTGCGCCATCAGATAAGTAGATCGCCTGCTTGAATAGATAGACCAAAAGGAATTGTTGATTGTTATTTTTTTTTCTTTTTTTTTTTTTTTTCTCATTTTTTTTTTTGTATTTTGCCTGTGTGTTTGGCATGAACGCTGTAATGTTCACAGCGCAGACATACAGATTAACATGATTGGATTTTTATGTGATAACAGTAATCTTTCCCTGTGGTTTAGTGAATTTTCTTAATACAATACCTATTGACAATACTTTTGCTATGTAATGACGGTACACACTAAAAATTACTACATTCTACTGGTACATGTAGACGGTTGATACCTATTCAGCTGCCTAATATTACTTATTACTATGACTAATGTAATAATGTTTGGTCAGTCGCTATCGGGATCAAACCGACGCTGTCAATCAGCTTACTGTTTATGGGTTTAAGCAACGTGTAAATGGATATGGCATACTGCACGCTGGGCTTTCAATCGTTACCTTAGCCCTATGCCGCTGGTGACTGTGCGCTAATACGGAGTAATTTGTGTGTATGTTTGCGCAAAAGTGAAAATTTCCATGTGCCTTATGCATCATTCAAGCTTAGCACCTATTTCTGGCTATTCATGTACGAATTAAAGGTATCAGACAAATCTAACATTTCTTTTGACCCGACCTGCACGCCACACGGTTTAATACCACGAAAAGATGTAGCAGAAAACCGATGGTGCAGCCGGTACAAATGACTTCAAATGATAGCCAGAAGCACATGCCGACCAGGGCCACATTCGCACGTTCATGCTAAAACATGGTACCAATCTCTAAAACAGTTCCAGCGACATGTGGGTCAGGACCATCGTAAACGTCAGAGCTGAAGCTGAGATGGAGCTACAACACTACATCAAAATCACACTCAACGTTAAACTATAGCGAAGTCAGCACGCCATAGGAGCAACAGCTTGGCTGCCCTCACATCAGACCTGCGCCCATAATCTCTATATCCCGTAAAATTAGGTGCACAGAAGGTCAAGCAATTCTGCTATTGTTGTGATGGAACATTGTGCTGTATGGAAAGCGATACGCGTTTACTCGAATGTAAGCTGCGCAGGATGACAATCCCCATTCCACATCATTCGATCAGAATTTATAGTCCAACATGAAGATAAGAACATTGCTTGGAGCAAGGATAATCGATACACAGCACTACGAAGCCGACACTCCAGGTAAATGGAGAATGGAGGAGTAAGTGATGTGGCATGACAGTTACGATATGACGGACGTGTACGGTACACACATGTTTACGTATGGCACAGAGAAGTGTGATGAAATAATAATTGGCAGTAACGAACTATCTTAATCAACCAAGGCATCCAAGAACGATATGCAAGAAGCCTGACGACGATGCGCATATACAGAACATCCGGATGTGCCCCACTTATGTCAGCTTACGAGAAGAGCGCAGTACTTAGCCAGTAAAGCAGCAATGACTTTGGTGCGATACAGAGATGGTCAGGCAAAATACCCACCAAAATCCCGTCCGAGAGCCAGTCATGATCGTGTGCGCAAAGATGATGGGGAGATTTGTTGGGACAAACACAATTGTGGGTCTAGTCGCTATTCGGCAGCAAAAATATGAACATCCAATGTACCTTATTAGGAAAAAAACCTGCTCATCGAATATATATATCAATCATGCGACGTTATTCCGGTAAGAGATACTCAATGCAGGTCAAGTTCACCACTCAAACTAACTAAAGAGCATCCGATTTGTGGGAAGATGCCAAGAGGTCTGAAGTAGTTAGTAACTTTTGCTGACAATTGCAGGAGCCACGTTCATCTGCGCTTATCAAAAGTAATATCATCTTGTTGCCCATAACAGACATCACTGGCATGGGACGGGAGGGTGCTAGAAGGCTAAGAATAATCCCAGAGTAAGGCAAGATAGCCAAGCCTAGCTCTCTAAAGCACGCAAATTATACCAGGACGTTGGTTCCAATACCAGGGCACGCTTCTCGAACGTTTGTAGCAAACATCAAAATGACACTGGAGAGATGGAGATGCGGAGTAGGCTCATCCGTCAAGCTTCCCACGCAAGTGCTTCCTATGGCGATAGCGAGAATTCGGTGAGAGTACAGAGATTCACATGAATACTAAAGAAATGCAGCGACAAGCGAGCGCCCGTACATCGAAGACCCATAATGCTAGTCGCATTGGATAGAGCTCCCACCTGGTCTGGATAATGTGTATAGCAAGAAGGATGGAAAATGGATCAGTTTGCCGTTGACTACCAACGAAAGTGTGAGACGACGTCCCATGAAAAGGAATAGTAGTCAGCCCTCCGGCCAGTGCATAGAAGTCGACTACGTATACTCCTGAACTCGCTATATGGATATACAGAAATGGTATTTCCCCACTGTACCGATTATGAAAACGCACGGCTACTAGAGACCCGTAGTCGCCGACTGTTGAGGTGCGAGAGGGCACAGGCAACAAAAATAACAGCAGAAACAGCCTCAC
>JARSSU010004804.1:0-22702 GCA_029619165.1 Eurosta solidaginis
TCGCAAGTATTCTCAATGGTCCAAGAGAAGATTGTTGTGGGAATTCTTTGAACATCTATTTTTAATTTTTTTTTGTAATTTATTGTCTCTACATATTAATAATTTGTATGTATCGTACAATCTCGGACTGTTTATGAATATCGTGTCGTGTTCACGTTTTTGTGATGCGTCGCTCTGGCCGGCAGAGAATATCCATCTGGTTGGGACTCTTAATCCCTATGTGATATGGAATAAAAGCCAGGAGGTACTTGATACATCAAAAGCCCGGCAGATAACAAAATTAGCTGAAAGTTCTTGCACAATAGATATACACAAAGCCACAGTGCTTCCAGAACTAGTTATAATAATAATATAATATAATGAGACCCTGCTCAAAACGATCTAATCTATATAGCTGTGGTCATAAGCATAATAGGCTTAGTGCCATGTGAAAGGATAGGATTTAGGCGATGATTGCTTGTGACCACAGATATTTATTGTACGTATATACCCTGGAGCACTGGAACACCAGAAATATGCTCTAGTGTCTCGAAACCGAGACAATCATCGACAGTCTCAATTCGATTGAAGTACATCGGCCTTAATAAATTGGTTTGGCTCGATGTATAAGCTGCAGACGTCCAATGGGATCTATGCGAGGCCATCACGTCGCTGGCTGGGGTATTATCACCAATGCTATGGACGCTGGTCGTAAATTATTGCTTTGGTGGCTCGACAAAGAGCAGTCATCTACACACGGCATATGAAGATGACGTTTCAGTCAACATACAGCCAGATGTCTACCAAAAATCAACTCACTGATCGATTCAGGTGCTTCGGGCCTGGGCATCTCGAGTCGGTTAAACACAACAACAAAAATCCATCTGTATTATTTTCTAGAAAATATAAGGCCCCAATTGGATTAGCCAAGATTGGAAGTGGTAACCCTACAAGAAAGAACGGACAAATATTTAGAATAGATAATACTAGATAGCAGTTGTCGTGAAAGTTCCATGGGAAGAGGGAGCTTTATGATATCTCTCTTAAGAGCGAAAAACCTCCGTGGCACTGTGAACATGCAAAAGGAGGATAGGTGGGGTCTGCCTGTTTACTGACTCGATCCAGAATAAGAAGATCCTTCAGGCAGCCAGATCACTGGCAGTGTCTTTCGGACAGCTAATGTAGGCAGAAATTCTGAAGGAAGCTTGCTTAAGCTGCAGTTGTGTCAATATGATATATCAAAAGTCATGCGGCGATTAAGACAATATCTCATGCAGTTCTTCATCAAGAATACTCTGGAATGCAAAGGAAAAATTAGACGAGACTTTACTCAGATCGGACCATACATATATATGTATATACTGGATTCCCGGTTATAAGGGATAGAAGGTAACGAGAAGACCGTTGGGTCATGAAAGAGGGTGCAGCTTTCGATGAATGCGAAAGTACATATTCCAAATATGTTTTGAGAATTAAAATGAGACAGTAGTTGCATATGATCCATCTAGCAGGCAAGGCGTGCACAAAGCCCGGGGCTGCAAAAGTTTTAAGTTAATGTGAAAATTCTAGACGTTAGACTCACAAAAATGCTCATATCTCTAAAGAGAGAAGACTTAAGGCACACGATGGGCATACTAACTGATACTGCCTTCTGGGTCATATGCTTTTTAGTTACGCCTCGGCAGTACACAAATTTGAGAAGTGCGAGCTGCGAGAAACGTTGAGCACGTTTTGTGCTCGTGTCTCTGCGCTCTTGAGGTTAGGCTTCAGCTACTAGGGACGGCAGAGTTGCCAGATTTCGAGAAGCACTTAATCTAGTATTTTCTAAGAGAACCGAGTTATTTGATAAGTAAGTCCCTGGTACCTTACTTGGTTTTTTCCGCTTGGTCGTCAAATAAATCATGGCTACACTATGGACACATTCAGTTATTTATTGAAACTCCAACACTATCTTGTACAGAGATCAGTAAACGTACGAATAGCTGTTCGGCCCTTTATTTACGTCACTTTTGTTCTCCTTTTCAATATTTTTAATATCAGTCGTCTTAATACAATAAAACCACATTACCAGCCCAACTGACCTGCTGCTTTCTTTCGCTGTTTTTTTTCTGTCTGTGTCATTGTTTTTATACGCACAATGCTTTTAGTGATGTTGTTGGGTTCGTATTGTTTTCGAAAATTCGCCATTTGCCACATTTCCAAAGCGGTTATGACCACAACATCAGCCCCACACATCGCAGATACAAAACGCGCTCTCATATGCACGCTTTACAATGCCAGAGCCCTGCAGAACTTGTGAAGTCGTGGCATGCCAATCTGGCAATTGTTGCCAATGGCAAAGCTTTTACAGTTGCGGTTGGGAAATAACGTATTTTCACTTGATGAAGATTTACGACGTACATGCCCCGACTACAGATTGTGGCTGAGACTGGTAAATGAGGTGGTGTTAGCCATTGGAATTGTCGACTTGTATACTCGATGCATACACACAAAAGCTTTACGGCCACCATGAGATAAACTTCGCATTGGTTTTGGCTATTGGCTATTTGGTTTTATTTTCCTTTTGTTGGCCCTTTTGCCCTTCTGTCCCTTTGTATGCCTTGGCGTCAACTTTCACAGTCAGCGCTCGCTACAATGACAACTCTATTTACCTAATCAAAGCAAAGTTAATACTTGCAACAACAGCAGCAAGAATAACAATAACATCAACAAGTTGATAAACAATAACATTGAAAAGTCAGAAAAACAAACCAAATACTTAATTTGGAAAGTAACATATATACTTTCATACTAATACATACATACAAAGCACTTAAGCTCAGTTGTATTAATGAAAAAACAAAAATGACACATTCCCCCACGCCTTCTTTAGAAAACGCTTAATGAATTATGTTGGAAATTGCGGGCAGTAATTGGAAGCTTTTCATCTCAGCCTATTTTTTGGCAGCATCCACAAATCTTGTACTGTCATTATACCTTTCATGAAATGAAATGGTATATTAATTTCGTCACGAAACCGAAATTGTAAGTCCTTAAAGGAAAATAGATAGACCCCACCATTAAGTATACCGAAATAATCAGGTTGAAGAGCTGAGTTGATTTAGCCATGTCCGTCTGTCCGTCTGTCCGTCTGTCTGTTTGTATGCAAACTAGTCCCTCAATTTTTGAGATATCTTGATAAAATTTGGTGAGCGGGTGTATTTGGGTGTCCGATTAGACATTTGTCGGAACCGACCGGATCGGACCACTATAGCATATATCCTCCATACAACCGATTTTCAGAAAAAGAGGATTTTTGTAATATCTTACCCAATTTAACAGATTGAAGCTTCAAACTTCACCATATACTTTCGTATATTGCACATATTGTTGCCTGAAAAATTGATGAGATCGGTCGTATATATAGTATATATCCCCCACAACCAATTGTTCAGATAAGAAACTTTTCGTAATTTCTGCCCTATTTTAACAGCTATAAGCTTCAAATTTCACCGATGCTTACGTATATAGCATATATTGTTGTCTGAAAAAATCATAGAGATCGGTTGTATATATAGTATATATCTCATACAACCGATTGTTCAGATAAGAAACTTTTCGCAATTTCTACCCCATTTTAACAGCTATAAGCTTCAAATTTCACCAAATGCTTACGTATATAGCATATATTGTTTGTCTGAAAAAGTCATAGAGATCGGTGGTATATATATTATATACTTCATATAAACTGTCATTTTTGCCCCTTTTTTACGGATAGAAGCTTCAAAATTCATAAAATTTCATCAAATAGTTACGTTTACGTCATATCTTGTTGAAATACGTGATTCGTAGTCATAGTTTTTTACACGCAGACCACAAAAACCTGAAACTTTGCATCCTCACACAAAGTACCTACCTGTTTTTTATTTTATATTTATCTTAAAAATCGTTAAGATATGTATGTAGATCTGTTCACTATATATTTCTTATCTTATACATCTGATTATTCGGAGATTACGAACGAGATAAGATTATTGTTCAGCCCCATTCATGAAAGGTATGAAGTCTTCGGCACAGCCGAAGACAGTCCCGTTCTTACTTGTTTTTTTTGAGATCGCATTAAATTTTCCATTAAGTCCATTCGCCTACTTAACATAGTAAATAACAAAACAATAACCAGATTCCCTAAACTGGCTCAGCTGTTCTATAGTATAAAGATTTTGCTGGAGCATTACAGCCTTTGCATAAATTATAAACGTTTCTTGAATTAAGAGCTCTAAAGCTCTTTTTAAAAACTTTAAAGTTTGCTTGCTATACACACAGATGTACTACATTCCGAAAAAAATCATAATTGGTCGATAGAAATGGATAATACGCACATAACCCGTTGATAACAAAACCTCTAGACTCTTCGATAAGAAGCCGTTAACACTTCGATAAAAAGTTGATAACACGCGGTTTTGGTTCTGATTTAGGTTTTAACTTCTAACCTTTCCCTCCTTCTGCCGTCCTTTTTATACCTTTCATGAACATGAAATGGTATATTAACTTTGCTCCGATGTTTGTAACGTTGAGAAATATAGAAGATAGACTCACCATTAAGTATACCGAATTGATCAGGGCGACGAACTGAGTTGATATAGCCATGTCCGTCTGTCCGTCCGTCTGTCTGTTTGAACGCAAACTAGCCCCTCAAATTTTGAGATATCTCAATGAGGATCGGACCACTATAACATATATCTCCCATACACCGATCGTTCAGATAAGACGATTTTGGTCAATTCTGCCGCAATTTAGAAAGTATAAACGTGAAACTCGGTGATATATATTCTAATATATCATAGAAGATATCCTGAAAAAATCACTTTGATCGGAGCTATACAACGCTATCGTTCAGAGAGAAAGATTTTTGGCAATTTCTCCCTTAATTTCCAATATAAAAACGTAACCTTGGTGATATTATTATAATATATCATAGAAATATCATGAAAAATCATTTCGATCGGAGCTATAGATAATATATATCGCATACAACCGATCGTTCAGATAGAAGATTTTTAGCCATTTCTCCCTTAATTTCCAATATAAAACGTTAAACTTGGTGATATTTATTCTAATATAATCATAGAAGATATCATGAAAAAATCATTTCGATTGGAGCTATAGATAATATATTATCGCATACAACCGATCGTTCAGATAGAAAGATTTTTAGCCATTCCTCTCTAATTTCCGATATGAAAACGTTAAACTTGGTGATATTTATTCTAATATATCATAGAAATTTCATGAAAAATCATTTCGATCGGAGCTATAGATAATATATATCGCATACAACCGATCGTTCAGATAGAAAGATTTTAGCCATTTCTCCCTTAATTTCCAATATAAAAACGTTAAACTTGGTGTATCTTATTCTAATATATCATAGAAGATATCATGAAAAAATAATTTCAATCGGAGCTTTATATAATATATATCCCATACAACCGATCGTTCATATAGAAAGATTTTTAGCAATTTCTCCCTTAATTTCCGATATAGCGTTAACATGGTGATATTTATTCTAATATATCATAGAAGATATCCTGAAAAATCACTTTGATCGGAGCTATCACAACCGATCGTTCAGATAGAAAGATTTTTGGCAATTTCTCCCTTAATTTCCAATATAAAAACGTTAACCTTGGTGATATTTATTATAATATATTATAGAAGATTTCATGAAAAAATCATTTCGATCGGAGCTATATATAATACATATCTCATACAACCGATCGTTCAGATAGAAAGATTTTAGCCATTTCTCCCTTAATTTCCAATATAAAAACGTTAAACTTGGTGATATTTATTCTAATATATCATAGAAGATATCATGAAAAAATCATTTCGATCGGATCTATAGATAATATATATCGCATACAACCGATCGTTCAGATAGAAGATTTTTAGCCATTTCTCCCTTAATTTCCAATATAAAAACGTTAGGCTTGGTGATATTTATTCTAATATATCATTGAAGATATCATGAAAAAATCATTTCGATCGGAGCTATAGATAATATATATCGCATACAACCGATCGTTCAGATAGAAAGATTTTTAGCCATTTCTCTCTAAATTTCCGATATGAAACGTAAACTTGGTGATATTTATTCTAATATATCATAGAAGATTTCATGAAAAAATCATTTCGATCGGAGCTATAGATAATATATATCGCATACAACCGATCGTTCAGATAGAAAGATTTTAGCCATTTCTCCCTTAATTTCCAATATAAAAACGTTAAACTTGGTGTATATTTATTCTAATATATCATAGAAGATATCATGAAAAATAATTTCAATCGGAGGTATATATAATATATATCCCATACAACCGATCGTTCATATAGAAAGATTTTTAGCAATTTCTCCCTTAATTTCCGATATAGCGTTAAACTTGGGTGATATTTATTCTAATATATCATAGAAGATTTCCTGAAAAAATCACTTTGATCGGAGCTATATATAATATATATCGCATACAACCGATCGTTCAGATAGAAAGATTTTTAGCCATTTCTCCTTAAATTTCCGATATAAAAACGTTAAACTTGGTGATATTTATTTCTAATATATCATAGAACATATACTGAAAAAATCACTTTGATCGGAGCTATATAGTATATATCCCATACACCGATCGTTCAGATAGAAAGATTTTTAGCCATTTCTCCCTTAATTTCCAATATAAAAACGTTAAACTTGGTGATATTTATTCTAATATATCATAGAAGATTTCCTGAAAAAATCACTTTTCGATCGGAGCTATATATAATATATATCCCATACAACCGATCGTTCAGATAGAAAGATTTTTGCCAATTTCTCCCTTAATTTCCAATATAAAACGTTAAACTTGGTGATATTTATTCTAATATATCATAGAAGATTTCCTGTAAAAAATCATTTCGATCGGAGCTATATATAATATATATCCCATACACCGATCGTTCAGATAAGGGGTTTTTTGCCATTTTTTATTTATATTTATCTAAAAATCGTTTAGGTATGTACATCTGTTCACTATATATTTCTTATCTTATACATCCGATTATTTGGAGATTACGAACGGGATAAGATTATTGTTCAGCCCCATTCATGAAAGGTATGAAGTCTTCGGCACAGCCGGAGACAGTCCCGTCCTTACTTGTTTCCTTTCATTTTCTCCCCTTGAATTGTTGTCTGATTTCACTGATAACAACTCTCTTTATACCCCTACTGTATAGTACTTATAACTTCCAAACACTACGCTTAGGTTAGGTTAGGTTAAGATAGCGCGCGTCGGAATTCCCCACTCTTCCGCTCGCAGATATTCTTGTCCATTGTGAGTGCCCTCAGTGAATGTCAGGTGGTGACATATTCATTTAACCAGCTTACTAACTGTTGTTCGCCAACGAAGCACTTGCTTTTTCTGATGAACTTAAGCAGGAGTGAAAAGTCCACCTTTCGAACATCTGCTAGACTGTCGAAAAACCATACGCCCAGAAATTTGAGTCAGCAGAGATAGTAATGAATCGACTCATCTTCTCCTCATCCTGAAAGCTTCTGCAGAGGGAGCTAGCTGTATACGCCACCGTCGCAGCATTGTGAAATGCGCAAAGATCTGCGATGACACCCGTAATTACTCTCCGTGTAGATTTGTTTAGCTCGAGAATAAAGCTAATTACTTTCCTATCCAAATATGGCTCTAAAGAACTTGAGATCTCACAATCAAGCCATTTGGTCCACTGCAAGCAAGTTGCCCTAATCTCATATTCCTTGATTTACTTAAAGAATTAACCCCGCGGTGGTTCTCTCTTGAAGGATATAATATGTTCCTTTCGCCCCTGCCCGATGCTATGGTAATTGCTCTTTTTGTCTAGCATCTTCAACCAGCCAAGAGCTCCATTTGCTAGTATCGGCCGAAGAACTGCGTTGTGCATGTCATTGATGATATGCGGTGACAATCCCTAGCATGTGTTAGAGATTTCTTTGATCTCACCTCAACTTTCCTTTTCCAGCTTTATTTAGAGTTGAGTATCATGCTAAGATATTTGGATTCAGAAGAGAGATTTATAGTTTTGCCGTTTAGTCTCGGGCAAGTTCCGTTTTTGTTGGCTTTTATACTGCCATGGCGAATGCCGCATAGTGTCTTATTTATTAGCTCGCTAATCATTGGCAGGAATTCATCTGTGATCTGAATCACTACGTCGTCGGCGTATGCGAGTACTCTCGTTCCTTCTGCTCTAGAACTTTCTAGAATTTCATTAACAAGAATAAGTGACAGCATGCCGCCGAATTTTCGAAAAATTAAAAAGCAGGATACCGCAAATTGGAGAAGGTGCTCGGTCTTAACCTCCTCCGTATATATCACGCCAATATATTTTAAACCATTCATGACACTTCTTCGATTGAAAAAGCTATGTAACTATCAATCTATACATTGTACTTATACGCGCATCCTCAACTACAACCTCCAAGTACAGTTAACTGTCTTGCACCTTCCTCAGAATCAGCTCCCAACTTCGTCATAGTAAGACCCACACTTCCAGCGACAGTATCTTGGCCATTATCTGAAAAACTGCAAACGCGAAAAAAAAATCCAAAAGAATTGACAACAATTTCATTTATTAAAGATACATCAATCGCAATATAAGGAAAATTTATATAAGTTCGGCCACAAATTGTCGGCAGTGCGGTTGTCGCTTTGTCTGTGCGTATTCAATGCTGATGATGTTCATGATATTGCCCCAAAATTGTTAGCAACCAAAACAATTGCTTGTCTGCCAATCAATACCACAATCTCACAATCACACAAACATACTACTCATATAACTTTTATACATACCAACATAGTCAGTGTTGCCAGGTGATGCAAAAAAAGAAGCTAGATTGGCAAAAAAAAAGGTTAGAAAAGGCTAAATTTAGTAAAAAAGAAGCTAAAAAAAGGCCAGAAATTTTTGGTTAATTCATTAAATTTTTTTTATATTTTAGTTTACACATTTGTAAATAAAAACTTATAAACATAACTTAAGCATAACTTCCTGTTTCAAAACATATCAGGCACATTTTCCTTGACTAGCACATGGAATTACTTTAAATTATTGCATATGTGTATATAATAGTGTTGGGAACTATCGAATGAATTCAACTATCGATAGTTAGTTACTGAATGATTTTAACTATCGAATGAATTTTTTCGTTCATTCATTCATTCATTTGATCTGCTCTTTAGCTAGCCAGAGGCCAGTAGTACCGATGTTTTTTGTAGTACATTTACAATACAAAAGAATAATTTCTGGACTGTTTTGGTTACCCCCCGTGGTAACTAAAGAACAATATAAAACAAAATGTTGAATGTGACTAAAATAGTGTAAATTTGCTTCAAGCAAATAATGAAAATATTCATTTTAAATGCCTTTGTTACATGTTATGCAAAGCGCAAGCATGATACGCAAATGGTTTTGGTTCGCAACCCACTGAGTTTTTTGGTCTTTCATCAAGTCATGCAGTTTCTTTCTTTCTTCATTGTACTTGTTTGGTAAGGAATATAATGGCTGAAGTTTTTTTTTATATTCTACAAATCCTTCATTTTCAAAGATGGAAAGCGGCTACAAGTCTTTTGTAATCATCTTTAAAAGAGATTCATCTATGTTAATTTTTTCTTGCTCTGAGAGCTCAGACGTGTGCTGGTAACAAATAATTTTGTTTGAACAGTCCTTCTCAAACATCCACTATTTGAAATGTCTTCGACAGGTACTGTTAAGGAACTACTCGCTGTACTTACTACATGAAGAAAGAGAAGTAGAACTACGTTCTCTTCAGAAATTACAGGCGCTATTTATCCTGAAGTTACATTCCTTTGTTCTGAGGAAGACGAATGTTTACGGAGTAGATGGTCATTTAAATTTGATGTGTTTCCAGAAAGTTTAAACTTTTTTTGCATATATGGCATTTAACTTCATTGTCGTATCCCTTCAATCTAGGCCGCATTATAAATATCTCTACACAAAGTAAATAGATAAAAGCATTTCCTCAGATAAAAATTTTAAATAATTACCACGCTTAAAACGTTTGTCGATTAAGTTCAAGTATGCTAAGCGTTAAAATTTATTTTAATACCATTTTAATTGAGATCACTGATATATGCACAGTAAAAAATTAAGTAGAACGAATGATTCGAAGAAATAGTAATGAGCGAATCATTCATAGCAAAAACTAGTAATTCGAAAAAATAGTAGTGAACGAATTATTCATACCTAAAACTAGTAATCTCGAAAAAATAGTATGTGAACGAATCATTCATGCTTAAAACTAGTAACTCCAAAAAATAGTAGTGAGCGAATCATTCATACCTAAAACTAGTAATTCGAACAAATAGTAATGAACGAATCATTCATACCACAAACTAGTAACTCGTATAAATAGTAGTGAACGAATCATTCATTCCTTACACTAGTAATTCGAAAAATAGTAATGAACGAATTTCAAATGACTATCGAAAGAATGAAAATTAGTGAACTATCGAATAACTCGATAGTTTTCATCCGATAGTTCCCAACACTAGTATATACATAAAAAAAATATTACAAACTAATTATTTATATAAAATATTCCCCGTCTGAAGAATCAGAAGAGCTTAAGTCTGGGTATAAAGTTTGGCTATTTACCATAGATATGAGATCATCGGTAATTTCAAAGTCATTACAACATTTAGATAAGCGTTTTAACGAGCATCTAATATTAAGCAGCGCATTAAGCATTTTAATTTTAGATTGTTCCTTAATTTAGTTTTCAGAATTTTCATGCCACTAGAAATTCTTTCAACTTCCGCGTTACTGAGTGGTAATACTAAAAAACTAAATATGAATTCGACAAGTTTTAAAAAAGGAGGTTCGTTTAATGCATTTTTATGTTCTCGCACTTCCGACCAAAATTCCATGGTGTAGTGTACATTTTTCCATTGTATATTTATAAGTTTTCGCCACTGCAGCTCTATTAATGCATCTGGCTTTGAAATTTTCAACGAATTTTCAGCAGAAAAAGAATTAATATTTTGTAGAGAACTCATATTATTAGGTATTAGGTGTTCACAGGAACTATTGAAATTATTTTATTTTAGAAATTTTTAAAAATACATTCGGAGTAAAAAAGGCTAGAAAAAAGTCACGAAGCTAAACCCAAAAGGCTAAAGGCAAAAAAAAAGGCTAAATCTAGCCTCGAAAAGGCTAACCTGGCAACACTGAACATAGTATTAAATAGGAAACAAAGTCACAAAAATGTTGCTGTTCCAGAGTACTAACAACTATAACAGTGGTGCACTCGAGAGCTTCGTAGGGCTTCGGAATACTTACTATCCGGCTTCTAGCTAAATGTCTGTCGCAGCGACAGAGATTCAGTAAAGCAAGCAGTCGATCAATTTTAGCTTGCACTTCTAACAGTGAACATCTCATGCGCGTGGCTCAATCATTTTCCATGTAATCACATTCTACTACAAAAAAAGTTGCGTTTATACTCGAAGCTCAGCCGGCGTTGTGCACCACTCAATTTCGATAATGATATTGCGTTCTATGAGAAAATAACAACAAAATGATTCAAGTGATATACATATGTAGATTGAGTGGGAGGTCCGGTCTCATTGGCTACGCATGGCTTGCTTGATGTGCTAAAAGTGCGGCAGGTGATTGTGGCGCAAGATGTGAAGTGGTTTTTAATGCGAGTGCTGACTGGCAACTGAGCACATAAAAATACCAGCATAATAATTGAGCAGGCTAAATGCGTAAGAATATTTAATATCGGATATTTATAAGTGCATATCAATGTTGTGAAGTATTTTTCTAATAATTCAGAAGTGGAATGAATGGAATTAATTTGGCAAATGAAAATAGTTCAGAATATACTTAGTTATTTTTTAATTTAAGACAAGCAACCGATAAAAATGCGCCTTTTATCATTATGAAGAAATTTTTTCTTAAGCAGAGCATTGATACTACGAATGTCAGGCATAACTTGTTAAAAAAACCTAATTTACAACTAGACCATATGGGAATATTTAATAATTTAACCGCACCTTGGCTGACTTCGTCGATACTGAGAGTGCCTTCAACAAGTTTCAAACGGAGGTCATCTGCAGAGCACATACACGTCATAAAACTCTATAGTTGCATGGATCGATTCTATGCTCAGGAGTAGGATCGTCAACGCAACTCTGGGAGCTGGCTCAGTTAGTCAAATGGCTACCAGAGGCGCACGCAAGGTGGCGTGTTATTTCCTCTTTGGATACTTGTAATTAATGAAATCTTAGAAATCTTTAGAACAGAAGGAACGAGAGTAGTCGCATACGCCAATGAAGTAGTGATTTTGATCACGGGTAAATTTCTGCCAACGAATAGCGTGCTTATGGATACTTTGCGTCCTTTCGAGATGGGCAGGGCAAAACGAACTGTGGGCAGGCCCGACAAAAAAGCGCGCTTGTCCTGTTTACAAGAAAAACAAAAATTTCCCTTCTTTAACTTATCGAGGCTTAGCGGCTAAACAATAAATCTCTACTTTGAAGCCAAATATTCGATTCAAAATCAAGCTGGACAAAAAACCTTGAGGTAAAATAAAAGGAAAGCTCTGGAGTATAATACTCCTGCAAAAGGGATTTCGTAGGGAAACTGCGGACTGTCATCGCATATAAAAGAGTCATGCAACCGATATTCACGCATAGAGCTCCGACGAAAATCGAGGATTATGAGACTAAGGCAAGGCACTCTCCGTGGATCAACCGGGATGATTGTGAGTATTAAACCGCTCATTAAAGTCTCATAATTGGTGCGAAATAGGCCCAAAAGTATCTTAAACAAAATTTTCATATATTACATAAATAGACCCCGCAAAAATAACGAATCCCAAAATGATCCTAAAATTATGCCAAAACTCATTTTGAAGTTATTTTGAAATAGGATCGAGATGATCTTTAAAACAATTTCGATAGTGCCTCGAAATTATCTTTGAAAAAATTCCGAAACAGTATCACTATAGTTCGAAAATATTCTGAAAGAGCCCCAAAATTATTATAAAAAGTTCCCAAATAGTCCTGAAATCAATACGTAATAGTGCCGAAATAATTGCAAAAATAATCAAAAAATTGATATTATGTTGTCGAAAAATTATACCGAAGCAATCCAGAAATTCTCCCTAACAAGTTCTGAAATTGTCCCAAGCGGATCTCGCAATAGCTCATATCAGAAAGCTATACCGAAAAGGTGCAGATTAGTCCCAAATTATATCTAAATAGTCACAATAGCCTCAAAACTACTCCGAAACAGTTCCTCTTCTGAAATTGTCCTGAAATGGTTGTTGTTTTTGTTGTGGTAATAAGGACACTTCCGTGGGGAGTGTTATCGATGTTGATAGTTTCTTTTCCGGATGCAGATCCGGTACGTTCCGGTTCCAAGCCCGACCATCTCGGGAACGATTTGGTGTGACCACATGCGACCTTGTAAGCCATACCGCGCTCCCACCCCTAGATCCATGAGGAGTTGCGGGATCGCCAGAGCCTAGGCAGTTAATGAAACAGGATTCGCCACGGATAGGTAAGGTTGACAATTAGGTTGGAGAAGCTATATTTTGCGCTGGCAACCCCTTGAAAGGGTTGCGCTACACAACCCCTTGAATCTATTTGGTATTTTAGTCGCCTCTTACGACAGGCATACCTACTGCGGCTATATTCTAACCTCTAACCCGCTGGGTGTCCCGAAATGGTCACAGGTAAGTGCTCGCTTGTCCAGAATTGCGCGATCGATCTAATCCTCATACCAAACATCCATATATTTCTAAGATATCTCGAAGTAACCCCGAAAAACAATTCCGAAAAAATCCTTCAACTGTTCCGAAATGGTCCTGAAGTGGTGTCGGGCTCGATCTACAGATATGATCCATATACCAAATATCCATATCTTGATATTATAACTCAAAATTATATCGCAAACAATTCCAAATCTGTCCCGAAAAATATCTTGTTCACTTTTGCAAAATTTCCTAGACCTCGCTTTATACGACCAAGATACCAAATGTTCCAAATCTCGATATGATATTTCGAAACTATCCCAAAAGCAATTCCGAAATTACCTCAATATTTCAAAAATTCCAAAACTGTTTTGAAAAAATCCCGTGCTCCTACAAAGTTTCCTAGATCTCGATTTATATCACCAAGATACCAAATGTTCGAAATATCCAAATCTCGATAAGATAACTCGAACAAATCCTAAAAGCAATTCCAAAATTATCTCAATATTACGTCTTTATGGCCCAGATGCCTAATTTTATTGGTGCAGAGGCTTCCTCGACATCGGGTTCTACTCTGTCGAAAGAAATGCGATGTTAAAACACCGAGCCACGGCGGGTATTCAAAACGAGAAAGCTGTCCCTAAGCAGAAATTATGTCCCAACCTTGAAAGGCCCAACAGTTTTCATGGACGTAACAGCCACAATCTTGCCAGTTCTGGTGTATGGAATTCTAGAAGAAGTGCGTTTTATACCAAGCGGTGCAATCCCTACAGGGACGCGTCACAAGTACATACATACATATATCATCTCTGTAGAGACATTCATTGTCTCACTGCATGAGGACATATCGAAGGGAAAATTTCAATTAAACCGAAACAATGCACACTCTATCATTCATCGCCCATACGACAAACGCAAAAATTTCCATGGATGGGGACAACCTTTTGCGGTTAGAATAAGCACTCGACTATGGACTATAGGAGTTAGGAGAGCCGAAGAGCTTTAGGTGATAAATCTTTGTCGCCGAATAAATACACCAACTGCGCTGTTGATTGTGCTGCCAAAGCAGCTTAAAGAGGAGACCAAAACAAAAAAAGAGGCTGGCCGCAAACACCCACAGATACAAAACAAAAAAATTGAAGGCAGACGCAATTATGAGAATTGCTTGTATGTAGTATCGCGGAATGCTTTGTTGGGCGGTAACCAACAACGCAGTGAAAGTGTAATTAAAACTTTAGCTAACGACATCCGAACAAACCAGCGACCGATACGACTCGCAAATACTTACAAATGTGGCAATCGAGGCAATAAGGTGTTTCTGAATTGCTACTGGTGAGAGACGCTCTGTAACAGCTCAAACCAACTGTGCAGTGGTTTGGTGGCAATGTTAACATGCGATGTTCCCAAATTTAGTCAGGAACGAAAGCTCAGGGATATGGATGTAAATTTAGAGGTAAGGGTTCCTTTGTTGAAGGTGAAGGTAGAGGTAGAAGTAAAGGTAAAGGCAGAAGTAGAGGTAAAGGTTGAGCTTAGTGAAGAGGTATAGGCAGAGGCAGGAGCAGAGGTAGATGTAGAAACTTTGGCCCACCTGCTTAATTTTGCAGGATGATTGGTAGCCGTTTAGCCACAGTGTCCCTTAGGGATCTGTTCTGTTATGGAATGCGATGTATCCCGAAAGCACGCAAATAATCAGATACGCAGATGATATTGACGACGTAGAAACTGGAAGAATAAACGAATGACTTACGAATATGGAGCTGCAGATAGCTACCAAGAAGCCAGAAGTAGTTTTGGTGAGCTCCAAGTGGACTGAATTAGTCCTTACTTGAAATATTTAGGAGTAAACATTCACTCAAAACTAGATTTTAAGGAGCATTTCAGTGCGGCGGGAGAGATAGTTTCTAAAGTCCAACGAAGCTACGTGTCAATTATTGTCCAACGCAATCAGTTCGATAGTATTGTATGCAGCAACAGTTTGGCACGTAACCAAAAAGATACATTAGCAGTCTACCGAACTACTGCTGCACGAATAGCAAGTGCTTATCGGGCGGTATCAGACGACGCGGTTTATCTCGGAAAATTCCCAGTAGATTTGCTGTGAAGTGAAATCGCCGATCTGTATGACAATGGAACTGACCGATCATCTAAAGATGCCAAGAAAAGCGCTAGGTCACCCAAAATTATCAGGTGGCAAGAACGGAGGGGGAATCGAGGTTAGAGCGCTGCATCTTGGGGTTAGCTCGGGATATAGCGTGCGGAAACACGTTGTTGTTGTAGCAGTTCTTCGCCCCACCCAATATGTGCGACCGATCACTAATTGTCATCAATATCCTCTAACGGGAGTCCAAGGAAACTTGCTGTTTCAACAGGGGTGGACCATAATGAGACGGGGTGTTAGAGGCGTTGGTGTGGGGACACTTGCAAGCGGGGCATACATTTTGTATGTCGTGGTTGATTCTGGATAGGTAAGAGTTTAACCTGTTACAGTATCCAGAACGAAGTTGAGCTAGAGTGACGCGCACTTTCCCTGGGGAGTATGCGTTCCTCTTCCGCAAGTTTTGGGTACTGTTCTTTGAGTACTGGCTTCACCGGTCAATTCCCGGCATAAAGGTCCGACGCCTGTTCACTGGAGTTCACTGAGGACCTGCTTGTGTTTTTTTTGCTTCATACGGCTGAGTTCTCAGTTGCCGTATTTCCTTATAATGCTTACGGAGATGACTCCTTAAGCCCCTGGGCGGTGTTGGCTCATCAATCAGATGACTGTTGGGATGCCCAGGTTTCTGGGTATTTAACAGCAACTGTTTGGTAAGCATCTCATTTCTCTCCCTGATGGGGAGTATTCTCGCCTCATTATGTAGATGGTGTTCTGGGGACATAAGAAGACAGCCCGTGGCGGTTCTGAGAGCAGTATTTTGGCAGGCCTGTAGCTTCTTCCAGTGAGTGGTTTTTAGGCTTGGCGACCATATAGGGGACGCGTAGCATGCAATCGGCTGGCCAATTGCTTTGTATGTGGTAATGAGCATTTTTTGTCTTTTCCGCAAGTACTGCCAGCAAGGGATTTGAGGATTTTATTACGGCTCTGGATTTTCGGTACAATTGCGGCTGCATGCTCACCAAAATATAGATCCTGATCAAAAATCACACCCAAGATTTTTGGGTATAGGACAGTTGGCAGCGTAGTGCTATCGACGTGGATGTTCAAAATGGTCGACATTCGGGACGTCCATGTTGTAAATAAGGTCGCGGAGGATTTAGTCGGTGATAATGCTAGGTTTCGCGAGGCAAAAACTGGAGAGATCAGGGAGGTAGCCGATTATTCTGTTGCAAAGCTCATCGATTTGTGGGCCTGGGCCTGTAGCCATTATTGTGTCGTCATCGGCGTAGGAAACGATAGTAATTCCTTCTGGTGGCGAAGGTAGCTTTGATATGTAGAAATTAACAAAAGTAGGGATAGGACACCACCCTGTGGCACCCCTTGTTTGATTCTTCTTGGTTTTGATGTTTCGTTTCTAAATTGCATCGATGCCTGCCGATCACCCAGATAATTTGCGGTCCACCTTCCAGGTCTTGCAGTAACGTGCCATGGTTGACCGTATCAAAAGTTTGATAGGTCTAGCGCAGCGAGTACTGTTCTATGGTGGGGGTTTTGATTTAACCGCAATTTATCTGGGTGCTAATGGCATTTAGCGCGGTAGTGGTGCTATGGAGTTTTCTGAAGCCATGCTGATGACAGGCTAGCTGCAAATTTGCTTTGAAGTAGGGGAGCTGAGTGAAGTTCGGGGTAGAATTCGCGGTTTATTTAGAGGTAGATTTCAAGGCATTTTATGCAGCTAGGGTTAGAGGTAGAAGTATAATATATAGGTACACCAAGTAAAACTGCGTCTGTTGAATTTGTTAGGAACTTACTTAAGTTCGGTGCCCCGAAAAACGCCACCTGAATCTGACCCTGTATTTGTACAGTTATTGCAGTTTCCAGAATGGCGTGGCATGCGCTGACGGTTGCGGTATATCGATATCATAACTTAAATCTTTAATGAACTCAAATTGGCAATGCTGTGAAAAGTCATAGAAAAGATCAACATTGCCAAACACAAAATTAAAGAGCAACTCCAAGCAACCGATGCACAGTGGTGTGGTATTTGTGTGTGAATGCTAAATTTTTGTATTTGTTGGCTATGTAGTTGCATCGCTACGTGTGGGAAGAAATGTGCAGCAACTAGCAAAGTATGAGGCAGAGCAAAAGTCATGTCCTTGTAGCAGCTTACGAGCTTACTGCTGTGTGGCGAGTAGGTAATTAGTGTAAGCGTGTGGCTCTGTGGAGTTTTTGTTGTTGTCAATCTTATCTCTGCTTACTTAGAAGCAGCAATGTTATCGTTAGTGTAAACTAATTCCGTGTGTGTGTGTGTAAATTAGAAATTTTGACAATTTCGAAAACCAAACACATTACCCCATAGTGTGGAGGGAAAATGGGAATTTGTAGTTGTATATGGCATGTTTAACATTTGTGTCCGCTAACCTAACATCACATGCTGCTTATCCGTTTAATATATCATTTGTGGCCCCTTCATGCCCTTCTTGTTTCAACAATACATAACCTTGGCCGAGGCATACTTAGTTCAGCCGAGTTGAGTTGAGCTGACATTTTCGATAGGCTTGTTGTGACATTTGAAATGACATATCCAATATCATTCCCGATGATTGGTCGGTCGTGCTGACTAAATCGGCTGTTGCAATACTATTTGCTCTAGTCATAATTAATTACACCCCCGCCGTGCCGTTGACATCCCTTTTGGTGCAGCCATACAACGACAAATGGATAAATTTAAACACTACAAATACAAAGCGGTGACGTATGCACACGAATTCACCGTGCAGGAATTAATAAATGGTATTGTTAGTCACACCTAAATATTATAATTCGATATATCAGATTATTAATTTCAAAATTAGGACTAATTTCCATTTCTATTTGCATAAAGGTTTCTTAATTAAAACAATTCTTCGTTTGGTTAATCAGGAAAAATTCAAGTCATTTTCATTTCAAAACTAAGTCATCTCTGAAGATGAGATTCGACAGCTCTACTTGATAACGTTGACGGTGCTGGTCAAAATGTGATGGAGAATATTTAATGAATGCAACAACCTGTAATTGTTCAATTTTCGAGGATGTAAACCAGAAGTCGTCATCTAGTGAAAAAATTATTCATGGTCACATTTTATTATTCTCTTTCATTAAGTAGTCGTTGAACCAGGAGAGTATCAATATCTAAAGAGGCTTTTGTTTATTTGCACCTTTCAAAAAACATATTTTACAAACAAACAGTCAAGCTAAAAAATAATATATTTATAGCATATGTACGTATTTACGAATTATTTTTTGAGTGTTAACACACATCTTGCCGGTTGCTTGTTAATCAACGACTAAACTACTACCAATATATATAACTCCGCAATCGTTGCTTAATCTTTCAGTATTCCCAACACCATGTTTTCAATCTGCTCTCAGAGCGAGTGACGCGCCTCGCTTCTCCCATTCTCACCACCTAAAGCCGATTGTGTTTATGTGAGGTTATGATACTATGGGTATGTAGTATACAGTTTATAGTGGGTGTGCATTCATATATTCTATATATGTAGTTCACGACAGAATGTGTGGCGTAGATGCGAAACCCAGAAAAATATTCTGTTAGATATCGGCGAAATCTTCTTTGTATAGGACTTGTTTGCACTCTACAATAAAAACTTGTGAGTTTCCTGCAAAAAACTTTGCGACTTTTTCCATAAGATAGTGATCTGCGATTATATCTTTTGTCTACAGTGGAGTATGATGGATTCTCTCTATTATCTTTTGGGTACAGTTGGCACTAGTTCGTCTGAAAATTTTTGTAGCCGATTTTAAGAAATAATAAAAAATCGGTTCAATCTCGGGTCTCTCCTTAGGACATGCTTAAATAATAGGGATCACTTCAACCCATATGAAGAGATCAAAAGTATAGCCAATCGCATATTCCTTTGCGATTTATTCAGATTCATCTAGTTTAATCGCATTTTTTGCAGGGCTATTATTGCATTCGCGACATCTTAAAGGAAACCTGATCCTTTATGAGATGTTATGGATGAAGCTTTTGTTGTTTCGAAACTAAATTGGCTGCTGTTTCCCGGAAAAATTATGGTACTATTTTCAGGATAATTTCAAGGCTGTTTCAGAATAATGATTGGAATCAATTCGGGACTATCTCTCAATCATTTTGGCATAATTTTTGGATGCTTAAGGAATTATTTAAGTATTATATCCAAATCCTATCGGAAGTATTCGAGACTGGTTCGGGTTTCAGCATTTATAAATGTAAGGCGCGATAACCTCCGAAGAGATCTAAGGCCGAGCTTCTCTTCCAATTTGCGTCGTGCTCCTCTTGATTTTCCCTACAAATTGGCCGGACGGGACCTACATGCTTTATGCCGACTCCGAAAGGCATCTGCAATGCAGATGAGTTTTCACTGAGAGCTTTTTATGGCAGAAATACACCCGGAGCGCTTGCAAAACACTGCCGAGGGGCGACCCCGCTTAGAAAAATGTCTTCTAATTGAAAACCTTATTTCTAAAATTTTGATGTTGCTTTGCCGGGAGTTGAACCCAGGGCATACGGTGTGATAGGCGGAGCACGCTACCATCACACCACGGTGGCCGCAGCATTTCGTTTGACATAATTTCGAAATAGTGTCACGAACAATCCAAAATTATTTTCTTAATAACTTCGGACACCTTCCGTTAGGTATCAATATTAATATTTCAGACTATTTCGACACCACTTCGGAGTTACTTTCGTGATCTTTTTGATGCTATTTGAGATAATTTCCGTACTATTCCGGGTCTATTTTCAAGATAGCTTCTGGAATATTTCGATAAAATTTTGGAATTGTTTTTAGTATAATTAAATTACTATTTCGTGATTGTTTCTATGTTTATGTCATTCGATTCGGTATTATTGAGGGTTAATTCCGCTACTTGATCGGAATAATTCGCTGTTGTTTTTGGAATCATTCTGGGATTGATTTGAAAAACATTTTGTTCCATGTTTGGAACTATCGAAAATATTTATGCTATAATTCGCTATTGTTTTTGGAATCATTCTGGGATTGATTTGAAAAACATTTTGTTTCATGTTTGGAACTTCCGAAAAATATTTATGCTATATTGTCTTTTGATAATTTTGAGACAGTCTCCGAAACATTCTGGCTCAATAATTAAAAGAATTTCGGTAATATTTTGGAATGGCTTTCGGGATCAGTTTTAGACCGTTTGGGGATCGTCTAGGGATATTTCCGGAATTTCAGTAATTTTGGTAAGCATTTGGGATGGCTTTCGGATCAGCTTAAGATCATTTGAGATCGTGTCGGGATCTTTTCGGTATTGTTTCACCATCAACTCAGGACTTGTTCGAGTTCCTTTTCGGAATAAATTCGACAAAATTTTAGTTTTATTCACGGATAACTTCGGCATTATATTTGACAACTCTTCAGGATTATTTTGAGTTCATTCAGGGGTTGTTTTCAGGTTCATCTTGGTTCTATTTGGGCATCTTTGTTCAGTTCCCTTGGGCACAGTTTTTCCATATCGATACAACACTGAGTTTTTTCAACACAGATCAAGAATATTTTGTATAGCGGTCAGATCGAAGACCAAGCAACGAGATACGGTTACGAAGGTTGGAAAGGAATACTAAGTAAATCCATATGAGCTCCAAAAAGCGGAAATTGACTCCTCAAACTAAGATGCCAAATTTTAAAATCTCTGAGCAATATTTAATCAGACCTCCAAAGGTTTTGCGAGTTAATTCCTACCTAAATACATACCATACAATTTTAATTTGTCAACATACCTACATATACATACAGTCTGGTACAAACATATATAAATCCAAACAAACACAATAGTAAATACATACATATATGCTCATATCTATGAAAATGCATATGTCCGACAGCTTTTGTGTGTGACATCTATTCATTGATTCAATTTTGGTGTGTCCAATGCACATTCCACTTGCCAGTACAATTGCAATACTGACTGCAGCTGACGCATATTGCCAATGCTTGTTATCGCTGAAGAGGGTGACATTCAGTACGCCATCACACCTCAATATGCATTTATTGTTAGTGGGTGTGACAGCTATGGCTCAACGTTTAAATGTGCTTCAATGCCTCTTAAATTTCATTCAAACATGCATTCGGAGAAGGGATGGGGTCACTAGTTAGTGATACATAGATTTGAGGAGCCTGATCCGAAGAACTAGGTGATTAGGTTAGCTCAACGTTTCGCGTCTTGGAAGAATGAGAAATCGCTCATAAAGGAAACTAAATTGGGCTCAGGTCAGAAAAATTGTTCTTAGAGGCGCCAAAAGGGGGATAAGAACAAAAAAAACAAGTAAGAACGGGACTGTCTTCGGCTGTGCCGAAGACTTCATACCTTTCATGAATGGGGCTGAACAATAATCTTATCCCGTTCGTAATCTCCGAATAATCGGATGTATAAGATAAAAGATATATAGTGAACAGATCTACATATCTTAACGATTTTTAAGATAAATATAAAATAAAAAACAGGTAGGTAATTTGTGTGAGGATGCAAGTTTCAGGTTTTTTGTGGTCTGCGTGTAAAAACTATGACTGCGAATCACGTATTTCAACAATATATGACGTAAACGTAACTATTTGATGAAATTTGATGAATTTTGAAGCTTCTAGCCGTAAAAAGGGGGCGAAAATTAGAGTTTATATGGGGTATATAATATATATACCACCGATCTCTATGATTTTTTCAGACAACAATATATGCTATATACGTAAGCATATGGTGAAATTTGAAGCGTCTAGCTGTTAAAAAGGGGCAGAAATTGCGCAAAGTTTCTTAACTGAACAATCGGTTGTATGAGATATTTATATATA
>JARSSU010004807.1:0-52383 GCA_029619165.1 Eurosta solidaginis
TATTTTGCAATGTTATAATTGTGTATTTAAATTGGATTTGGTTAAGTTGTAATGTTTTGTATACGGAATATTCGCGATCGAGATTATAAATTTTATGTATAATTTTTACATGTGTACTCGATGTTGTATTCCTTCGTATAGTCCTATCGGTTTCAATATACAATGTAGTGATGTGCATGCTGATTTAGTTTGTTTGTATATTCAAGCAAGTAATAATTTGTTATTGAGATAGTCTGATCTCGAATGTCGACAGATATGATAATACTAACATCTGTATTTGTAGTTTGTTTTTCAGAGCTGAGAGAAAGGGAAGAGCTGGAGATCAAAATTAGAACTGATGTGAGCCTGTGCCGACGGATTTGAAGGCATAAAGAAATGTATCGCTTATAGAGTAGCCTTAATGCTTAAA
Organism: Eurosta solidaginis; assembly: GCA_029619165.1. NCBI lineage: Eukaryota > Metazoa > Arthropoda > Insecta > Diptera > Tephritidae > Eurosta > Eurosta solidaginis. The sequence goes on from JARSSU010004807.1 coordinate 410, forward strand.
AATGCTCGCTGGTATATGTTTTGCTATATATCACACCATTCTTTCTAGACCTCGTCATAAAACGTCTGTACCCGAATTTTTTATAGCTATATGTTAGCACTAAAGTTCGCTATAAATTTTATTTATTTCTCATACAGAACACATGGAAACACAGCTACGATGACATACATTTATAAGCACACACATACATACATGCATATCTGTATGCAAGGCTTTGTATTCAAGTCCTTGCTACAGATATGCCTTTTGGATCTCATTGCCTACTGCGTCACAAAGTTCTTTTGCCAGAATATATTTTTTCGTTGATTTTTAATTAACAACAGAATATTCAGTAAATCATCAATATTAAATTAAACGTCGTATTAGCTATTTTTGCTATTGCAAAACAAAAAATTTTTATAACGGCATACACACGGGACCCACAAACAAAATTTTGAAATTTGTATAGCAGTGTTTTTGAAAAACGAAAGGGTGTGAGTACACATACTCTGAGAAGTTCTATGTGTAACATAAATGGGGGTACGTCTAGGAAACTAGTCACAATTCGTTGTTTTGGTTTGAAGTCGAAACCACAAACCTAGGTCGCTTTAGCCAGAAATAAATATGTTTTGGGCTATTCAGGAGAGTATTATCGATGTAACATAGTTCCACGAGAGCATCTGTCGACAGCGCTCGCCTGCTAAATATGTGTATAATGCATCATATTCAGCTCAGTATGATTTTTGCAATTGGGTTGCGGAGCTCTAAGGCTTTGATTATGCCTATCATGCTCCTTGAATTCCGTTTTGCTATCGGTAACTAACCGATATCGACACGTTATTAGTTCTGATTCTTCGTTTTATGGGTTTGCTCTTGTAGGCTTGTTATACGCGGTTTACAGATGTATCTTACGTTACATATTCCAAGTCTTTTTTCGGTCATCTATTTTCTATAACAAACCGGTGAGTCGTCGATCACTCATCGATAACTTTTTGACATCAAATTAAAAAAATAAAAAATGATAGTTTTGTTGATTTAGATTGATACTTGTTCGATAACACTGTACGGATTATAGATGGACACATCCGCTGAAATGTCGATAACGTTTGCAATACTAAATCACAAATTTTCGGCAATCGATAATCCACTCATGAAAACTTGGCAGAGAAATCTATACTTTTACATACACATCGCGATATAGTTTATGCGTAATGGTCCGATAACGTTTTCTAAATCAGGAGTATTACAATTTCAGAACGACATCAGACAAAAACTGATAGCTTTCAGGCAGTAAACCGATAACTTTTCCATACATATCGATAACACTTTCGTAGGCAATCGCCAACTTTTGCGCTAATAATCTATAACTTCGCATGGAATCTGTATATGTGAGGCTTCTAAAACATTGCTAGAAAGCCTATCTAATCCATTCACTAAGGTTCTATCACTCATCGTGCTAAGAAAGCTGTCTTTATTCATTATGATCATCTATACAGTTTTGTTGTTGGGTTTGATATTGTACGTAGAAAAAACATGTTCAAGTTTCAAAAGTGTGCCACCTTCCATCTTCATCATAGATCAGTATTGTATTGCTGCTTACATCTTTGCTAGTTTTAGAACTGTTCAAATAGTCGCAGCACTCTATTGTTGCAATCGCGCTCGTGTGCCTCGTAGCCTCTGCTACGTGTGGCACAGTGGCACAATGGTAATAGATATGTTTTTCATGTTCACAAATCTATTAGCTATAATTTGTTTTATAAATGCTTTCAATTCTCTATCACATATTGCCACTTAAATTAGGAACTTGCGGTCATGGCAATGAGTTGACATTAGAACTTGTGAAACATTTAGTGTCGGTTATGTGATTAGGGGATACATAAAAATTATCACTTATTACAGTTATCAACACGATGATTTTATTATTTTATTTCCAGGCATCTGAATATTGTTAGTAGCATATTCGTGAATTTCTTTATTATGTACTTCTCATTGAGTGTAATACGTATTAATTTGTGTGACAAAAGCATACAAACTTCGAGCGAACGTACATATCGACTACGTTTTTGATTTTTCTGTACCAAACACATCCGGAAAGTAGACTTCTTCTGCAGTGCCACATCAGTCTTACTTCGAATAGTTTCCCGAACTATATAGAGAGCGGTTCTCAGTAAAGGACTTACTAATTCCTTGTTTTCCGACCAAGTCGCGAGTCCGCTGCTTCACTCGATAGCAGCTAAATCAATGATGACAGCGTAGGTGAGTAACATCAGACCTAGCTCGCTTCTGTTTAACGAATGAGCATCAGAGCTGGTATCGGAATTCGATAAAATTTACTTGATCAGACGAAAGGCGTATTCGAGCAGTAGCAGTGTACGACACAATATAATAAATATTAATGATCTAAGTACAAATAATGATACCAACTAAAATACAGAAGCTATATTCAAAAGCTATTTATCAGTCTACTGCTGGTATTATCTGGGAAACAGTATTTTTGCGCAACACACTTTTGTTTTTCTACTGATCGACTCATCTGATATATATCGCGAGTCTAACAGTCGGTAGCTGAAATTGGATCAGTACGACATCGAAAGTACCATCACGAATTAATATCCAGGAATCAATGCTCTGGTTACACTTCCCAAATACTATCCATGCTGTGGGGAAGTAGAGGAGGGTAGAACAAACTCGTGTAAGATCGGGAAAATGCGATAGAAAAGACGACATATATTGAGTAACGCTGTATTAGATCCCAGTAGAGAAATATTCGCGGACTGCACACATGAGTCCAAGTTTCGGCATGTAATGAGAACGAAGGTTTTTCTACGAACACTGAGTTGGTTGTTGTTGGTAGCCAACCGGAGCTGTTGTCGTGGAGACATATGAGCGAAAAGAGCTCTTTCACTGAACCTGAATTGAAGTGCGATCGAATTCCTTTGTTCCCAAATAAATTTCATATCCCTACCAGTCCCCAGTGTTTTTAAGACGTGCTCGCGATTCTGTCGGGCAAAACAAAATACGCAAGCAAAGCTAAACATGGAAAGTCTGCAGTCGCTATATTCTGGCAAATGACTTCGCACTCGGCTGTTACATCTGCTATTAGAAAATAAAAGGCAAACCGATGTAGAGCATTTGCAGTATAAGCGATTTATTGAGTACTTCGTATTGCCGCCAAGGAAGGAATTGAATGCCGGAGATCGCAAAAAATTAAAATAGGTGCGACGCATAGATAGCGCAACCAGCATTAAAATATTAAAAGCAAAACAATGTTAGCAAACAGAGAATAACTCTTACAAATCAGTGCTAATTGGGACTGAGTAGGTAATTGAAAAGTAAAGTCCTCTCTGACGAATAAATAAATATAATATAAATAAAATAAAATCACGCTCTACAAGACGCTGTGTCCTGATGTATAGCTAGGAGTCACTATATTGTTCGAGAGCAATGTTCTACGGAAGATTTTATGATCCTGCTAATGATGCGTGCATAGCGAGTATCCACGTAGGTATAAAGATGAGATGTATGAGTTTTTACGCAAATATAAAGATGGGGCAACGAATAAAGTCCAAGGCTTCGCTGGCTACGGTCAGATTATGCAAATGGACCAGCTGCTCCGCCGAGTAAATATTTCAATCAATATCGTCATTTGAAAATGATAAGCAAGTGGAGTTTCTCACTGACGTTGGGAGCGGTAAAAACCGGTCCAAATCGCTAGGCGTTGATGATGAGTTTGGGGACATGTACACTCAGAAAAAACCCTTACTGTAAATTCGAGAGAGCATTCGTGCCTAAAACATGTCCTCTCAATTTTACAACCAATATTTCGATGGCGTTCAGTGATAAGAGTATATTCGACTGTATAGTTTAGTTGGGTCATCTCGACTAGAGATCCATATGTACGCATTCATTTTTATACACAGTTCTCCTTGCGCAAGGTTAGCAAGGAAAAACTTATTTTTAAGAAAACTACTTGAAAGTTTTCTACGGCGAAATATCTTAACTGACGTTACTTATTTTGATAGCTATTGGTTTTGGGAATATTTTTTTGAGTGGCACGTATTGATGTGATATCATCATCTACATCATCAAATCTGCTGTATCTTTGGAGATGACGTGCGCAACAACAATATCCGTGTGACTAACTCGGACAAGATATCTAACACTGTGACGAGTTTAGAGCATCGCTTTGCTGTGAACATAGTAGTTGGTTGCTTGCTTATTGCACTCAGAACATAATACGAAGTATTCCTTTCCCAAATAACTCAGTTTTGGTAAAATACTTCCTATACAATTGATTAGACCTTTCGGTTGTCATATACATTTGAATAACTTAATCAAACTTCAACTACAATATACATATGAAATTTTCGTATTACTAAATCCGCCCACAAATTATTTACAAGCAGAAATAACAAAGAAATAACTTATTATTTAAGGTAGTGACACTGACAGTGACATCTGCTTCATAAGACAATTAGCGCGTTGACAGTTAAACAACGGAAACATAATCAAACAAACACGATGAATATGCAAATTATCTAATATTAAATCACACACAACTACGCAGGCATTGTTAAAAAAATGGCATGTTTCAAGTTTTACATTGCATTTATTTATTACGACTGGATATGTATATATATATACTACCATTATGCTGTTATTCAAAGCACTCTTGGTGTTACACGACCTACTTGCGGGATTTCCTACTCTGGCATGGTATTTTGCTACGAGAGTACTTATAGTATGTTCGTTTATTAATAATGATTATTGTCATTATGAAAGGTGTTTCTTGCTTGAAATATTTGTTGATTTGTGCTGTTAATAACATATACTTATGTTTGTTGTAATTATTAGTTATTAGCATGGCTTCTTAGTAAACGGAAACCTTTGCTAACCAAAGTGCATGTGCAAATGCATATATATAAATACACTGAGGATAAATAGTTTTTTCTCTGCAAAGTAAAATAATTTAAAATTCTTAAGAGATACCGCTCCCTATGCTGCCAATTTGGTGTCCCTGCTCGGGCAGCACACCATGGCCATAGATGTAAAATTCTCTCGAATACTCAAGGCCCATTCATCTTCCCTCGAAACCGTCCGAGATTTTGCAAGAAAAGTATGAGGAAAGACTTGTCTAGTGTGATTTTTATTCGCCAGAGAACCCTATTTTTGCATTGCCTACTCATGCAAAGTACTACTTTTTGGCTTTTGTTGTTAGATTTCGGGGCTGAAATTGATTTCGTTGTTAATGCTGGCTTCCAGATGGCAACGTCCACCACATTTTCCGAACTTATATCCCTCACTGTGACCCACGTTTTCACCTCTTTGTCCAAGCCAGAGCCTGGAAGAACATACGCAGGTGTTCGTTAGGACGAAAGATAAACATACCATTATCGAAATGTTATTATCGACGCGTTGTCGAATCGAAATTATCGACGACTTATGGTTTGTTATTGTTGATTCAGCGGCTTCTTATCAACGGTTCACAGATGTGTCATCGATGTATAATTACAGCATACCAAAGACAGTGATTGCGAACGTCCGTTATCGGATAATAATGGAGGTATACCTGTTGTGTCTATCCTCCAGGTCTGTGCTGGCACACATACTGTTCTATATATACATTATAATGATATCTCTAGCTCATTATAGCACTGTGGGCGAAACTAATTGTTTGCTGATGATCACGTGGGAACAATATACTGAAATATATGCTACAGCTGCAAGACGATCTTACGCGCGTATATGGTTGGTTATGCGTAACAGGACTAAAGTGTAATGTCATACACAAGCAATTTATGTTTTGTCCTAGACGCATTTTCAAAACAGTGAGCTACAAAACTTAAATATAAAGTAACGAACTAATTGTAAAAAGTCAGCATCCATAAAATACTTGGGTATATAAAATAGATGATGAAAGACTGACTTTACAACGAGCACGTGGATTATACCGTAGTGGAAAATAGTGACAAGTTATATTTTACTACACAATGAACCTGCAAATATTTAAATAGAGAAGTATAATCCATCGCGTGTCTACGTGATCTATAATCGACCTCAGTTTTATTTATTGCCACTGATATTTTCATCTGGCCGAAGATAGTCAGATATACAAGCTCCAAATGGCACAGAACGCAGCTATGAGTATTCATTCTCAAAAAACGGTACTGACACACCTATCAGACACTGCTACTGCTCGTGCTTAATTCGCTTAGCGATTAGACAGCAACTTTTTATTATACATAAAATGTATTTAAAAACATAATAGAAGGACATATTGCCTGCGTATTGAGGACTAAGATAAAATATGTAAAAGATATGCACTCTGTAAATACTCGTCATAAAACATGATTTTAATCTGCCAGTGGCTATTAAAACTGAGCAGACAAACGTATTCTAGTATTATAAAGGTCTTAAATATCTATATATGACTACCGAATGATACGAATGCCTGTCATTCCATACTAAACAAAGTGTACAATTATTGCAGAACCTATCTTTACAATCTTAGTGCTGACAGGCGCTTCCATAGCATCGATAGGACACGTGGCACAGCGCGATCTATACTGCTGTTGTAGCGCCAGACGTCCAAGCTCCTTGTACGCATACAAAAAAGATTGCCGAAGCACATACTGAAACGCATCACTCGACTAACTCAGTGCATCAGCGTGCAGAGTTGCCTTCGCGCTTTACTAACTATGCTTAAATGCCTAGATACTACACAAGCACACACTTTGTTCGCATGATCTGGAAGTCTCCCATCATAGTACTCCCAAGGTAGGACATAGATGTAACTATTCTGATAGATTGCATAGTCCGAGGACAATTATAACATGTAAAATAGATTTAAGTTAGGCTTAGGAGCGTAATAAATAACACATTGTGGCAACTGTGCATACAGACAGGTTGATGGCAACCTTAGCCATAAAGGAACATAAAGGAAACAAAATAACGAGTGCGTCATCGAACCAAATAACACATACACAAACACTTGTATATACATAAGTACATTATCATTTTTACGAGCATTCTATTGCGTATAATGTCAAGTCGCAAACTCGAGTCGCAAATTATTATTAAATTCATTTCATTTCATTTAGTTAAGTTTTGTAATTATAGTTTTTCATTAATGTAAATTAATTTATTTAATAAACGGGAGTATACAGCTGCTGAGCTAATCGGTGTGTTCATCTATTTACCACATACATTATACATTATACTTATAATGAAGTTTTATCCGATAACACATCATTAACAATTGCTAACACTTCAATAAGGAATCGATAACTTTGCAAATCCAAAACAATAAAAATTCTATAAGTTTTTATTAAATATCGAAACATTTCCGTTAGACGATAGTATTAATTTTGCAATCGTTATCGATAAATGGTCTATAGCCTTTTGAAAACAATTTGATAATTTTCGATAATAATCGATAGTTTTTGTTAACAAATCGATACTTTGATAACGATAGGTAACGCCAATAAGAATAGGTAATACTACCATATTTGTCGATAAAAAAAACTGATAAACTTCTATAGCAAATATAATAATTCGTTAGCACGTTTATGCCTAATCGATAGCGCACCTATAACCAAACTTTTCATTGTCTTCCCTTTACATTACTTGATTTCTTTTCGTCTTGTCTTATCAAATCTGTATTCCCCCATATTTGATATCTACTACTATCCAAATATTACGCAAGATGTTTTGCACATCAATAATTTTTTGGGTGTTAGCAAATATATAAAATTTTGTTTATTGCGGTTATTTATATTTAGTTTCGCATTAGAGCTGGTTAACCGCTAAGCAGCAAAATTAAACGCTCTAATTACACGTTCGCGACATTAACGTTTTAGTTAAAGCGCCTGCGGTCTAAACCTCTTGTACCACAAACATTATTTACTTATCACGGATCTTATTTCTACATAAATTCTTCGGCGCTTTTAGCATGCGCCCAACTTCCACGCACAGCGCCACACCCTGCCTTGTCTCGTCCGAATGTCAGTGACCAGTTTGCACCTGTTCAAAATTGTGATCGCTGATCAATCCCCACTTCGCCCCTTCATCTTGAAGTCAACTAATTGACATTCATTAGTGCTGTAAACAAAACATTTTAATTTGTGAAATGTCGAAAATTGTCTAAGAAACTTCACAGACTTCATCGAAGAATATTTAATCACATGTTTGGACAGCATCGATTTTTATCGTAATTATATGTAATCTTACTGCAACAACAACTACTAATTGATACTCAAAATGAGAAATGTATGTAGTTGTGGAGTGAATATTGATTAGCTATATATTTATAGGTACATATTTATTTACATAACGAGCTTAATTAATACTTGGAAGTGTAAAATAAAGATAAAAACCTACATACAAACTTGTGCAGACCAAAGTATAAGTGCTTGGATGAGTAAATATTTATGTGTTTGAAGTTTGCTCTTAAATAATTAACTTCAGCTAATCAAAGTATATATTTCTGTTCGGATACATTTTGTTGATTTATGGCTTAAGGAAAGTTAGAAGTACATAAATAAGCTCCTAGCATGCAGTAAACTCACATAAATCGAATGCATTATATATATAGTGACTTGCATATCGCGCACGTAGATAGATAGAGATAGATTAAAATTTTGAAATTTTGATGTTATGCATACTAGCGTGTACCCCAATTAAATAACTGCCGATTTGTACACTCTTTTAAATATTAGTTTCCCTATTCACCCATAGAGGGCTTGATAAAAGCCTAAAAGTTACATTGGCGTATATGGGGAATCAAGCAGTTTTTTGCATTTCCTAAATATTGGGATGTTTCTAGTAGATCCCTATTTTCATCTAGATGTGCGATATGCACCTTCGAATAAGCATGACCTGGACATGTATGACGCATCCCGAAAAACTGTTACCCAATGATTGTTCTTGATGTCCAAGTAATCAAGCTGCGTCGCTAGCGCTGCGAAAACTGAGTGGGCTTTATGCGCAAATACCGAGCATTTACTCAGAATCGAGTTTGCGTGGAAAAACTCGGTATTTTAATTTTGTAGCAAAAACAAAGAAGCCGCTTATTAATAAAAACTCAGAATACAAAAACTAAAGTCCGTCAAATGCTTTAAAGTCATCGTCATTTAGAACGAGACAAGATTGCTGTCGGATGTTAGCGATGGTTTAGGGATGTAGCCAATGAATGAGATTTTATTCGACCAAAGGTTAACATTTCAAGGCAATGTTCCACTGTGCAGATAAGTAATGACTTATGGTTGCTACTAACTGTTCAAGTCAAATTATTTGACACTGTGTCATTTACGTTCGACAGATATTTCACCATATACGGCTCCATTTGGGATAGCAGGGTCTCAATGCACGTGAGAAATTCCATTGCTGGGGTAAAGCAAATTACACAGCTGGTCGACAATTTAGGTCCCTGTCTTACCCGACGAGTGATAAGAGTTCCTCTCCTCTGCTACATAGACAGTGGCGGGGCAAGATTTTTACCGTTGATTAAAGCTTTGCCATTTAAGCTCTTAATTTTATAAATTGAAGCTTATCGTAATCTAGGTAATCTCCAGGATCACATTGTCATACTTTGTTACGTTTTCTGTCTAATGGTGGTGCGTTTCAAAATTCTATCTATGGGAATAATCGGACTCACAGTGGAGGCAGTAATTACATTAAACTTTCGTTCGCTGTCAGACACATACATATGTTGGAGTAGGGAATACAGCAAAGAAGCTCTAACCTTCGGGTTTCCACATTACCTACACCTCTGGGTTTACCGCGCTGAATCTGAAAGTCTTATTTGCTGGACCACTAACTTTTCTCGTTTAATATTTCTTCAAATATGCCTCAACACTGCTATAAAGAGGTCACATATTTAAGGGTTAAAAGTAACGGAGGAGGGTAGTCCTAAATTTAGAGTGTTAGGCGTCGGATTGGTTTTGTAAAGTACACTGCTTCCATCAATAAAATTATTTTTTTGATACATTTTATAACTTGTTTTTCCATGTTTCAAAACAGACGAGTCAAAAAGGAATTACGGCATCTGTCATTTCTTTGAAACAAACCCTCGATCATTCTTGAGTGGTACTGGGCGTATGACTAACTTTTAATAGGTTTATGCCAATTTCACACCGAGGGTTAATTAAATAATTTGTCAAGTTTCTTACATTAAGACCCTTATTGAATACAAATCTTCCATGCAAAATACAAATTCTTAATTATCCCATGATTGCTTTATGCAATATCTAATTGAGTCACAGATTTAGTCGTTTTTCCTATGTCCTTTTTGTTAGTCCTTGTTAAAAATCAGATTAAAACAAAAGGGTGCAGTAAACTTAAGTCAGCCAATTCAAAATAATTTTACTAAAAATTGGCCAATAAATATAGAATTCCTCCAAGTTCTACTAACTACATATCGAATCTTATATATAAATAGACAAGATGAAAATTGTGGAACCATTTTCTGCTAAACTATAATTCTAAGGTATACAAATTATATATGTATTGATAGGAAATTTTGACCTGCACTGTTATCCATAAATAAAAAAAATTGAAAAATCATTTTAATATAAAAAATGTAACATAAAAGTCACACCACTACACATGCACTTATTCATACTATAGACACCCTGTGTGTGTGTACTTGCTTTTTGTGTACTATGCTGCATCGTGAGCTTGGCCGAGGAGTTGCTTTGTACACAATAAAAATTAAACAAAAATACATAGCTGATCATGCATCAAGTCTATTTCTTTTCTTTCCTTTGCTTTCCTTTCCTTTCCATTCTATTCTTTTATTTGCCTTTCCTTTGTTTTCTTTTCTTTGCTTTCCTTTCCATTCCTTTCCTTTCATTTCCTTTCCTTACGTTTCCTTTCCTTACCTTTTCTTTATTTTCCTTTCTTTTAATTTTCTTTTTATTTCCTTTCATTACTTTCATTTCTCTTCCATTGATTTTCCTTCCTTTCCTTTCCTTTTCTGTCCTTTCCTTTCCTGTGATTGAATTTCAACCAGTGGGCGAACTTTAGTATTAATAAATTGATTGGTTGAAAAAATGTATTAACCCTTAGTCACTACACATCCAGTCAATATTATATGAGAGCATTAGAATCCTCCTACTAACTAAAATTGTGCAGAAAGCTTATGGCAAGTAGTTTCCGTTCAAATGCTCCAACTTAATTATGCTAATGAAAATATATAAAATTGCCCTATCAAGATCACTTCCAGCAACAAAGCCATACATCCCTACACACAATCGCGCTCCAGCTAACACCCACACAAACCCATTTAAAAATGCAGAAATAGGGGCAAATAGTAAATCACATTAAATAAATGTTAAAGTAATGAGAATGAATAACTATAGGGCCAAAAGGAACTGAAGACTGCCAAAAGCAGTTGTAGAGAAACTATTGGCACATGCTATAAACGCACATACATATATGTTTATATGTGTGTAGTATAAACTATTCACTCACACATTTCATTTGAAATGGATACTAAAAACGAGTACGAAACGGGTAAAATCGATAGAGGCCAAGAGCAAATAAATTGGAGCAAATTGCATTATTGGTACGTTGGTCAGTCATTCCGTCTGCTTGATGGTAGACAAATTGAATTGCAGTGCGGCAAAGAAATCCATTTATTCACTCGTTAATTAAACGAAGAATAATGGCGAACACAAATGCACTCACACAAACCTATAGATAACAGACTGCAAAGGCGCAATGTGTTGCCAACACCCACACACATCGCACCTGCACACAACCGATTGTCCCTCAGGAAAGAAAAGAATCCAGAAAGAGCTTACACACACACGTAAACGCAGAATTGTACTACATGTGACGTGTGTTGGTTTGAAAGTAGTACTGGCCAGTGGGTGGTAAAGTGCCCGAGTTAGTGACGCGCCAACTGACCGGATCAGTGACCACGACCAAGACGGTTTGCTTGAAAGCCATTGAAAATAGTTGGCAATGCAACTTGGCAAATGTTGTTTCCTATGTATGTAGGTGTGTGTACACCATTATTGTTATTGTTGCGCAAATTGTATTTGTGCAATGCTGCGAAATTGTGCAGACAATTTGACGACGGGACAAGTTAGCCATAGTTTTAACGGGCTAGATCAAGACAACCTACATTCACATAAGTTTATATACATACCTAATTTATATAAAGATACTCGCTTTAATGCTATGCGGTGGACACCCTGCAAGACATTTTATACAAACGAACTCAGTATCAATCTAAACATATTTAAGAGACTTATTTCATCTCAAAATTTTTAATACTTCACATGAGCTTTTAAAGAATTTTATAAATTTGACTCATAGATCTATTTTAAATATATTTGTTCGAGTTTAAAAAGGACAATGCACAAACTACACCTTTTCCAAATGTGTTTGAGAAAGGGACAAATGTATTTGAGAAAAGCGAAACTTTTTTTGAGAAAGGGGCAAACGTATTTCAGAACAAATCAAACATAGGAATAAAATATTTTTCCAAAATACATTTTCCCTTTTCTCAAATAAAGTTAGAAAATGTGAAGCGTAAAAGAATTCAGTGATCCCAAGCACCTATTTTATAAGGAACCTATCCTGGACTCTAGTTTAATTCGAAGCTGAAACCCTTTTCTTAAAATTTCCTTAGAAATAAAATGAGTGCCCAAAAGCATGCTATCCGCATTATATGTAACTATGTCAAACAAATCGAATCGGCATTGGGTTGCTGCTTCCAGCAAAATGAAATACGCAGTTGCGTGCTTTAAGGCGTTTCTAACTTTGTTTAAATGTTAAGTACTATTCTAAAGTCGTATACTTTGACTTATTTTGTTTTGTTGATTTTCCAACAGGGTGGATAAATGATGTATATTGGAACGATTTTCCGTCATCCCTTGTCAAATTTGGTTTCGAGACAAAACGGTGGTTTCGGCGTTGTGCCATCATCATTGTCGATTGGTCTAATTTGCTTGCATGTTGATATGCGTGAATTCGAAGAAGAATTGCAAGTATAAATTCGAAATTATGCAAGTCGTCATGTATGCAGTAATGAAAAAAATGTCAGGTGAAAGTCAAACGGAGAAATACTCTTGCTTGTTATTTTGCACTGAATAGGCAATTTTGAAATGAAGTCTTCTAATGACGAACAAAAACAACGCTCTTAGAGTTTCTCATTATACCTGCCCTGTTGTGTGGCGCGGAGTTATGGTTGATGGAACCTTTAAGATAGAAACTTTACGGGCAACTTCTGCTTGGCGCCCAAGCAGGAAATAAAATGATGCACTCTATGAACTTTATCAAGATATGAACTTAGTGCAACGAACTATAGACCACATGCTTCATTGGCATGGTCCTGTTACGTAAATGGCAAAACTATTATCGGTTGAAGCGTTACTGACAGATTCGTGCACATCCCTACAGGGTACATACGACTTATATAGACACCATGATAAACTTGCTGCACGTGATGTACAATTATGACGATAAAAGTTGTAACTGCGACAATTAGGGACGGAAAATAATTATTATTTTTCTTTTCGGAGTCGAATAAGTCCTGGTAAAAAAATTATCCTAGGTGAAAATGTTTGAGTTCCCAGGTATCCCTATAGCAATATCATGTCGAATCATGCATCCTTTTTATTTTTCGAACTTTTTCCACAAAAGTCCAATATAAAAGTAAAATCTGTATTTTTATTTTTTGAGTCCGATAGAACTAGTTAAACTCGGACTTTTAAAAATAAAAGTCCGGAAATAAAAGTTAAATCCGGAATTTTATTTTTTAAGGCCAAAATAAAAGTCCGGCTTTATAACAAAGAAACGGCTTATCCGAATTAAAAAAAAATTTATTTTGGATAAGCGGTTTCTTTCTTAGCAACCCGGACTTTTGTTTTAGCCTTAAAAAATAACAGTCCGGATTTAACTCTTATTTCCGGACTTTTATTTTTAAAAGTCCGAGTTTATCTAGTTCTATCGGACTCAGGTAATAAAAATCCGAAAATAATTTTTATCTTCATCCAAATCTATTAAAAGTCCAAAATTAATAGTTTTGCAAGAACTTATATTATAAAAGGAATAACAGTTTCCGCCCCTGGCGACAATACATACAGCGATGACAAATAGATTGTTTTGGTGGGGATAAAGCGGCAAAAAGGTGGCAGCCTTCTGGCAAGGCTAACAAGTTTTTCTTTGTTACTTACAGACATACAAACATACACGAATACATGTTCTAATAGTCACTGCAGGTTATTGCTTGATATTATTGTACAATATTATTGTTTAAATGCATTTAACAGTGTAAGAATAAATCTTTGATCTTAATGAATTCTACATTGCAACTGAAATCGAATTAATTAATTCAGAGAATCCAAAATAGGAAAGACTAACGTTGTGATGACGCAACTTTGAAATTATTAAAGCTATTGGCTAAATATAAAAAAATAGCTATGCGCTGATGTGTAAGTTATAGACAGCTTATATGCGATGGAGGTCGATAAAGATGCTTGAATGATTCAAGAAAATGCAAGGTGCGGTAGACCAATAAAGTCATTGCATCAAAACTAAAAATGTGACTAATAATAAATCTGTTTGATGAAAATTGTACTTATAAAATACAGTTAAAAAAAATAAACAAAGGTTATTTAAAACTTTTTGTTTTAACTTTTTAGTACGACGTGTTTAAAAGCGTGTTTTAGGATGATTTTTGAACTATATTGATGTTCTAACTGAGGCATTGTAGTTTTTGAGTTATGGTACCATTGAAGTATATATACATATACATCTATATATACATATTGTCTAAGCTTTGGGCAATTGAGGGCGAGCAGTTTAATAAGAGTTATAAATGAGTAATTTTATGTGCTTGTAAGCGTATGAGTCGTGGCACAGTGGCTGACGTACCCGACCAAACGCCCGGGGTTGCGGGTTCAACTCCCACCAAGCATTCCTTTTTTTAAATTTATAAATTATTATTATTAATGGACTGTATTGAGTTTATGGGGTTTTTGATTTAATGTATTCCATTTATTGAGTTGGGTAGTTTTAGTGTTATTGGTGTATTTAAGTCATGGGAGGATGCATAGCATCAGTACACCTTTATTTATTTAATTTGGGGCGAGCGTTGGGCACTCTGAGGTTTCGCTCTAATGAGCCACCTCATCTTCTATTTGAAGAACCCCTTCAAAGTGTGATATGGAGGCGAGCACTGGGCTCTGATGTATTAGCACACCATCCGAAGAACCTCTATTTATTTAATTTGGGGCGAGCCTTGGGCACTCTGAGGTTTCGCTCTAATGAGCCACCTCATCTTCTATTTGAAGAACCCCTTCAAAGTGTGATATGGAGGCGAGCACTGGGCTCTGATGTATTAGCACACCATCCGAAGAACCTCGATTTTAATTAAAAAACTCAAACTATGTCTTTAGAATATTTCACTAACCAGTTGAGAATTACAAGCACACTCAATGGCTACTGAAACAAACGAACGAAAAATGTTCATAGTTTAAGTCGCTTAAACACATATATTAGGGCGGATCGATTTAAAAATCGCTCATTGCTCTGTGAAAATCGTATTCTAGGGATCAAAATAAGAAACTTTTCCGAAGGAACCATACCTCTAAAACGAATTCTGATGACCCCCCCTTTGGGTCGAACTTTTGGGTAGGGGCAATTTCAATTCTACCTGCTGTGTCTTGTGGTGGCTTAAAAAAAACAACACAAGCAATTTTACGACATGCAAATGCATCACAGTGATGCCTTGGTTTTAAAAGGGGGTTGTAAAACGCTAATTTCTAATTTTTTTTTAATTTCTTTTCTATTACTAAGTTAAATTCATTTTTTATATTTTTACATATGTTCTGACTAAATAAATTTCTAAAGAGAAAAATAAACTCCAAAAAGAAAAAAACATAGGCATTTCAAAGTGGGATTTTTCAAAATTTGTCCCTACGACCCAAAGGGGGGACATCAGAATTCGTTTTAGAGGTATGGTTCCTTCGGCAAAGTTTCTTATTTTGATCCATAGAATATGATTTTCACAGGGCAATGGGCAATTTTTTTGCCTCCCCACAAATCGACCCGGCCTAACATATATACTAACCTGGGTCGATTTGTATGGACGAAAGTTAACCTATATCGCGCCATCGATTCTCGATAGGATTTGGGCTCAGGAAAAAAAGTTCCACTACGCATACCCAAAAAAATAATTTTTGAGCCTGCAAAAAAAAATCGACTTTTCAACCAAAATTATTCTAAATCTCCATAAAAGACATTTTTTTTTCAAAAAACTGCATTTACCAATTTTGTATTTGCCAATTGACACGAAAAAAAATACATAAAAAATGATTTGGAGCCTTGAAAACGAAAAAATGCAAAAAAATATCGAAAAAAATCGTTGAAATTTTGCAGGCTCAAACATTTTTTTTTGGGTATGCGTAGTGGAACTTTTTTTCCTGAGCCCAAACCCTATCGAAAAATCGATGGCGCGATATACATAGGTTAATAAATTGACCCAATCTAATATATACATATACACTTTTAGAGACCGGGCATTTTTTTTTAATTTGTAGTATCTCGGAAGTGGGTTCTTTTAAAACCGCGTACTTTTTTCGGTTCCGGAGTCTTTTATGGATCCGGGGACTTTTTAAGAATCGCATATTTATTTAAAACCGGGTACTTTTCGGATCCGGGTACTTTTTCAATAAATAAAAAATTTTGAAGTTAAACGGTTTTATTGAAAACAATACTTACATGAAGTAATAATAATATTAAAAGATAGAAAATAATTAGGTAGGTCCTAGGTACTAGTCATCACACTCCCCATCAATCTAGGACGTCGGTCAGACAATTAAATAAAAGCGTTGGACGCGTAAATTTTGTACTGATAGTCATATATAAGACCAACTGAACCTTAATAAGGTCATGCTACGCCTCACATTTTGTGTGACTTCGACAACAGACGCCAACTTGAAATAAAATTGAATCGACGCGTTCGAAAATGGATTTTGTGGGGAAAGATTTGTAAGCAGATTTGTACAAAAAAAATTCCTATTATTAAAATATAAACTCAAAAAATGCTTTAGGTTAGGATATCTCAAAATCCTGACGTGCTGGGCCAAATATGAGGACGGATTCGGATTCAGCGCGCAAAAATGCGTCGGAAATGACTATCTGATCCAAAACAAAAAAGGGCTATTTTTGCAGGCATGCTTCCAAAGACTTTACTCGACTCGGCGCCACTTATACTTGTCCCTCCTCGAACTCCAAAATATCTTGATGTCACTTCTACCGGACTGTATGAAACACTTTTTCCAAATATGAGCCTAACCGGAGCGGAAATACGAATTTTTGAATATCTTGATACCTGCGCCACCTAGCGGCGATTTTTTATATGCCCCTTTCTATTCATAATATATGTTCCAAATATGAACCAAATCGAACCACAAATACGATTTTTTGAAATAGTTCGATCCATGCGCCCCCTATTGGAGTTTTTTTTCTTATTATTGCATTGCATTCGGGTTCTGAACTATATTCCAAGTTTCAAGCTTGTAGCTTATCTTGAAGTCACTTAAATTTTAATTATTAAATAAATTCGTTCACAACGGCCGCCCGGCCTGCTGGCCTGCTGGCGGGCCGCTACATAGAGTCAAGCTAAATAAAACCGTACAAAAAACGCGGGTAGGTTCCGAATGAGTTAGCGGAATGAATATGAAACACCAACCTTTAAAACGTTCTAACGGTCTAACTAAAAGAGCCACAGATGTATAGGAGTTCGGTTAATAGGAGCTAGACGCACGCACTTCTTTTTTTGTGTGTAAGGGCAGGCTTGAGCTGACATTCACGAAGGAGGTAAATTCTAGAAGGGCAAAGAGTCCCTCCTTAATGTGACTAACAAGGTCTGGTCTAGCATTGAAAGAGGCTTGATTACCAAGTGCTCATGAAGTGCGATATCAAGCAAATAGGTGTGAGTCAAGAAAACGTATATAGTTAAATCAACTAGAGTCACTCAGGGGCTGAAGTTAATCCAAAATAGATGTAATTTTACCAGTAAAAAATAATATTTTTGAGAAAAGCTTCTCTAAAGAACGAATTCATTGTGGTTAACAAAGCGATAGTACACCGACAAAAAAATATTGAGCACTCTGATAAGAAATCTATAACTTTTCGATCCAAAATCTATGACTTTTCGATACAACCTCGATAGCTTTTTGATAACATATCGATAACATTAACGATTACTGAAAAAGTCGATAAAATTGTTAAATTTTTAACAGCATCGGCCCTGCTACCGCTCAGCTCTTGCAAACTGCTCTTATACGCTAATACACAGTCGTTCTCTTGCCTCCGCTATCGTCTGCTCTGTTATTGCCGACAACCGATCTTCCCGCTGCGGATATAATATCCTATATCGCCTGCTTTCATCTCTGATGCAAAAACTATCAACACCTCAGGCCGCGTGTGTTTGTGTAGTTGATATTAATACATAAAAGCTGTATTTTCTAATAGGGGTGTTTTATTGGTTTGACTAAGCGCTACCATAGTCTTTGACAAGACCCCCTCATATACCTAGCCATGAGTCCGGAACTATAAATTAGGTGAAGTGATAACACGCATTCAAGGAAATGTGATGCTCATGTCTTGAAGTTACTAATTGGCCGCCATTCAAGCTGTGCCCTTTTGCATATATTTACCCCCCTCTCTTAACTTCAGCATTGGGTTGTTTTTATTTGAATCTATGCACATTGTTTTCCTACATCAGCAAAGTTTGGAAGGCCAACCCTTTTGAATTGCCATTTAAAATGTGTTTCGTTCCCCTACTCCTTTTCTGTAGAATCATATATGCATACTACATGCCGCTATGGTGCAATAGCCATATACACAAACTTCAATACACAATTTTTTAATGGTATTTGAATAACGGCCAAATAAACTATTTTTTTGATTCCTTAAAATACTTCAGCTCAGCTCAAAAACCTTATTCGAGAGGTTTTATACATTTTTCCAGCTTCCCTCGAGTCGCTCATTCAGCCAACGAATCTTTTCATATTTTGCTACAACTGAGTACTAATGTTTTTATACTCAGTTGAGCAGAGCTCACAGAGTATATTAACTTTGATTGGATAACGGTTGGTTGTACAGGTATAAAGGAATCGAGATAGATATAGACTTCCATATATCAAAATCATCAGTATCGAAAAAAAATTTGATTGAGCCATGTCCGTCCGTCCGTCCGTCTGTCCGTTAACACGATAACTTGAGTAAATTTTGAGGTATCTTGATGAAATTTGGTATGTAGATTCCTGGGCACTCATCTCAGATCGCTATTTAATATGAACGATATCGGACTATAACCACGCCCACTTTTTCGATATCGAAAATTTCGAAAAACAGAAAAAATTCGATAATTCATTGCCAAAGGCGGTTAAAGCGGTGAAACTTGGTAGATGGGTTTACGTTATGACGAAGAAAAGAAAATTAGTAAGATTTTGGACAATGGGCGTGGCACCGCCCACTTTTACAAGAAGGTAATTTAAAAGTTTTGCAAGCTGTAATTTGGGATTCGTTGAAGATATCATGATGAAATTTGGCAGGAAAGTTACTACTATTACTATATATGTGCTACATAAAAATTAGCAAAATTGCATGAAGAACACGCCCACTTTTTAAAAAAAAATTTTTTTAATTCAAATTTTAACAAAAAATTTAATATCTTTACTGTATACAAGTAAATTAAGTCAAAATTCAACTCCAGAAATGATATGATGCAACAAAATACAAAAATAAAAGAAAATTTCAAAATGGGCGTGGCTCCGCCCATTTTCATTTAGTTTGTCTAGAACACTTTTAATGTCATAAGTCGAACAAAAATTTTCCAATCCTTCTCAAATTTGGTAGAGGCATAGATTCTATGACGGTAACTGTTCTCTGTGAAAATGGGCGAAATCGGTGGAAGCCACGCCCAGTTTTTAAACACAGTCCACCGTCTGTCCTTCCGCTCGGCCCTTAACACAATAACTGGAGCAAAAACCGATATATCTTTACTAAACTTAGCCCACGTACTTACTGAACTCACTTTATCTTGGTATAAAAAATGGCCGAAATCCGACCATAACCACGCCCACTTTATCGATATCGAAAATTACGAAAAATGAAAAAAATGCCATAATTCTATACCAAATACGAAAAAAGGGATGAAAAATGGTAACTGGATTGGTTTATTGACGCAAAATATAACTTTGGAAAAAACTTTGTAAAATGGGTGTGACACCTACCATATTAAGTAGAAGAAAATGAAAAAGTTCTACAAGGCGAAATCAACAGCCCTTGGAATCTTGGCAGGAATACTGTTAGTGGTATTGCATATATAAATAAATTAGCAGTACCCGACAGATGATTTTCTGGATCACCTGGTCCACATTTTGGTCGATATCGCGAGAACGCCTTCACATATACATCTAAGGGCCACTCGCTTTTAAAACCCTCATTAATACCTTTAATTTGATATCCATATCGTACAAACACAATCTAGAGTCACCCCTGGCCCACCCTAATGGCGATATCTCGAAAAGGCGTCCACCTATAGACCTAATGCCCACTCCCTCTTAAAATGCTCAGTAACACCTTTGGTTTGATACCCATATCGTACAAACATTCTAGAGTCACCCCTGGCCCACCCTAATGGCGATATCTCGAAAAGGCGTCCACCTATAGACCTAATGTCCACTCCCTCTTAAAATGCTCAGTAACACCTTTCGTTTGATACCCATATCGTACAAACATTCTAGAGTCACCCCTGGCGCACCCTAATGGCGATATCTCGAAAAGGCGTCCACCTATAGACCTAATGCCCACTCCCTCTTAAAATGCTCAGTAACACCTTTCGTTTGATACCCATATCGTACAAACATTCTAGAGTCACCCTTGGTCCACCTTTATGGGGATATCTCGAAAAGGCGTCCACCTATAGAACTAAGGATACTCCCTTTTAAAATACTCATTACCACCTTTCATTTGATACTCATATCGTACAAACACATTCTAGAGTCACTCCTGGCCCACCCTAATGGCGATATCTCGAAAAGGCGTCCACCTATAGACCTAATGCCCACTCCCTCTTAAAATGCTCAGTAACACCTTTCGTTTGATACCCATATCGTACAAACACATTCTAGAGTTACCCCTGGCCCACCCTAATGACGATATCTCGAAAAGGCGTCCACCTATAGACCTCATGCCCACTCCCTCTTAAAATGCTCAGTAACACCTTTCATTTGATTCCCATATCGTACAAACACATTCTAGAGACACCCCTGGTCCACCTTTATGGCGATATCTCGAAAAGGCGTCCACCTATAGAACTAAGGATTACTCCCTTTTAAAATACTCATTACCACCTTTCATTTGATACTCATATCGTACAAACACATTCTAGAGTCACTCCTGGCCCACCCTAATGGCGATATCTCGAAAAGGCGTCCACCTATAGACCTAATGCCCACTCCCTCTTAAAATGCTCAGTAACACCTTTCGTTTGATACCCATATCGTACAAACACATTCTAGAGTTACCCCTGGCCCACCCTAATGACGATATCTCGAAAAGGCGTCCACCTATAGACCTCATGCCCACTCCCTCTTAAAATGCTCAGTAACACCTTTCGTTTGATACCCATATCGTACAAACATTCTAGAGTCACCCTTGGTCCACCTTTATGGCGATATCTCGAAAAGGCGTCCACCTATAGACCTAATGCCCACTCCCTCTTAAAATGCTCAGTAACACCTTTCATTTGATTCCCATATCGTACAAACACATTCTAGAGACACCCCTGGTCCACCTTTATGGCGATATCTCGAAAAGGCGTCCACCTATAGAACTAAGGATTACTCCCTTTTAAAATACTCATTACCATCTTTCATTTGATACCCATATCATACAAACACATTCTAGAGTCACCCCTGGCCCACCCTAATGGCGACATTTCGAAAAGGCGTACACCTATAGACCTAATGCCCACTCCCTCTTAAAATGCTCAGTAACACCTTTCGTTTGATACCCATATCGTACAAACACATTCTAGAGTTACCCCTGGCCCACCCTAATGACGATATCTCGAAAAGGCGTCCACCTATAGACCTCATGCCCACTCCCTCTTAAAATGCTCAGTAACACCTTTCGTTTGATACCCATATCGTACAAACATTCTAGAGTCACCCCTGGCCCACCCTAATGGCGACATTTCGAAAAGGCGTCCACCTATAGACCTATTGCCCACTCCCTCTTAAAATGCTCAGTAACACTTTTCGTTTGATACCCATATCGTACAAACAAATTCTAGAGTCAGCCCTGGTCCACCTTTATGGCGATATCCCTAAATGGCGTCCATCCATAGAACTATGGCCTACTCTCTTTTAAAATACTCTATAATACCTTCCATTTGATACACATGTCAACCACATTCCAGGGTTACCCTAGGTTCATTTTCCTACATGGTGATTTTCCTTATTTGTCTCCATAGCTCTCAACTCAGTATGTAATGTTCGGTTACACCCGAACTTAGCCTTCCTTACTTGTTGTTTTTGGTTCTTTTTCCGTCACAAATAACGTGTATACTACTTAATCATTCTCTTTCGTTTTTTTTTCAAATTTCAATTCGATGTGGCACAAAGCGAAGCGCACAAATTAATTTGCTTTTTACGGTAGCAATTGAATTTGGGACCGTTAAAAGCATTCGTGAATGCAATCAACAAACAAAAATCATTTGCAATTGTATGCGTTATTTGTTGCTTTAAGTATTTGCAGTCAAATTTTTCAATTTACAATTTATCACTGTGTTGATTTATAAGATTTTTGAGCTTAACAAAATAACAAAAAAAGGAATACGCAAATGACTACGAAAAAGCTCTTAAGCATTCATGTTTGTACTATTTTCGAGTATTTTTTTTTATTTATTGTACAGCTAGTAATCGACTATTTAGATTTTCGCATTATGTGTTTTATTTGTACAAATGGTCTACAAACTTTTATTATTTTTATGTTGGCAGAATGACATCGCTGTCACGTGAAATCTAGGTCCCAGTACACTTTTTTGTCTTTAGTCATTGATCGATAATGCAAGCGAAATGCAAATTTGGCAGCTGACAAATGAATAAATGCAACTTCAATGGTGGATTGGTGTTAAAGCAAAAAAGAAGTAACACAAAATTTGTCTAGAAAAGTTAGCGGCTCGAATTAAATTGCAGTTGAAAAGTGGTAAATTTGAAAAGCCCAAAAAGCTTAAAGTAATTGCAACATTTTAGAACTGTCAAATTATTAAAGCACGTTGGCGACTGTAGATATATGAACGGATTTCAGTGCAAACACTAAATAATCTGCAGGAAATATGCTCATTAGGGTGGTCCTTATAAAAAAAATTCTGATTTTTTCCAGGACCGCCACTTCAAACCTCAAAGATATCAATTATAAATTTTGGATCTGATGTGAAACGATTAAGGGGTCTAATCTTAAATTTGAAACTGAAAAAATAAAATTGAATTATTAATTCCTAATGCCGAAAAACGACAATATTATAGTTGGCGATAGCACATATGTATATGTAAATTTTAGCCTGCTCGAAATAGATAAAGCGTTTTGTACTAGGGGTGTTAGCCCCAGAATACTCTATTCAGACTCAGTATATTAAAAACTGAACTTTAACCACTGTGCAACATCTCGTAACCGGTTTCGATCTGGGGCCAACATTTTCTTGTGATAACGCCAACTATAATCTTAGCCATGTTTTTTGTTACATGATAATTTATAATAAATATAGAATATATAACTCGCCCATAGCCAGACGATAACAAATCTATAGCTCATTATAAACTGTGAACACTTCGATAACAAATTGATAAAACCCCGTCCGTTTTGGTTCGGGTTTCCATTTTGGATACTTTTTTGACACCTTTAGAGCGTCAACAGTTTTATCAAATAAACAAAAAAAATTCCACTGATTTGGTATGTAAGGCGGTGACAACATATCTACAAGGGTATAATAAATATGTATGTACATTCTACGGTTCCATGGAATGAAATGTAATACTACTTTATCCGAGTCGCGGATAATGAGTCACACACTTGATCCCTACATAATTTCCGAAGTATTCTTGCACGTTGTTTCAAAAGGGGTGCGACTTTATTCTAAATCATCGGTATCACTGGACGCAGGAGGTGAGATTAGTACTCCGAAAGGGCACAAAAGTAACTTTGATCAACTTCTGGCGGGGATCAATTTCTGAGGGAACTTTCAACATGACTGCTGTTTAATAGCAGTTTTAATGATATCCTTCCAAGATAATGATATCCTGACAAGATCACAGAGATAATAGCGGTCGGAACCGACTGGGAGTCTCTTTAGATGTATCGTTTCTAATATCCTTTTTAATTAGTCTAGTCTTTAGTGTTTAAAGTCTAGCGATTGACCAGATAGCAATAAAACTAGAAGAAACTCAACGCAGTTCTTAATTTAGATGTTGACGTGTGGATAATTTTCGTTCTGACGTCACGTTGTTGCAATTTTTCCAATAAATATTCATTAAAATTATAATATTTTTCATCAAAACAAAACTGCGTCTTGAAAGTTTTTCCACTCCAGAACCAACCGTTAATGCTCTTAAAACACATGGTTTGGTGTTCCAGCAATCGGAGTATTCAAAATTCGGAAATTGGTTTCAGCAAATGCAAGGAGCTTACAGGGGAATACCTTGAAAAATATTAAAAGTAACTTTCACAATAAAATGTTTGTTTTAACGCTCTTATACGGCTGTATAAAAGTCACTCTGTTTTACAGAAAACAAAAAAAAATATAATATTACGCATACCCACCGGTACCCGGTTTTTTAGGTGGTACGGATATAATTGCGTTTAAATGTTTTTTTGATAAAACATTGAATTTTCTCGAAATTTAAATTAAGGGTCACCACTTGTACAAAGCTAATTGAAATGTTCTATTGTCGTGAAGTGAAAATTAAGCCAGTTGATGGAATCATTTGGCTTTTTCTCGTCACCATGATTATCAGTTTATCTATTAAAAATTATTTCTGTTTTGTCTATTTTGTTTTTGTGGTAGAGTAAAAATTTTAAGCATCTTAGCAGATAACCTGTTAAGCACGTCTACGTAAATAGTCCAATTGTAAAATTGCATATGTATATCCATTGTAATTTTTTATAATTATTTATAGATATATTTAACAAACAAATATTGCCACCACAAAAATAATTATGAACAAGTAAGGACGGGACTGTGCCGAAGACTTCATACCTTTCATGAATGGGGCTGAACAATAATCTTATCCCGTTCGTAATCTCCAAATAATCGAATATATAAGATAAGAAATATATAGTGAACAGATCTGCATACCTAAACGATTTTTAAGATAAATATAAATAAAAAATGGCAAAAAACCGCCTTATCTGAACGATCGGTTGTATGGGATATATATTATATATAGCTCCGATCGAAATGATTTTCCAGGAAATCTTCTATGATATATTAGAATATATATCACCAAGTTTAAAGTTTTTATATTGGAAATTAAGGGAGAATGGCCAAAAATCTTTCTATCTGAACGATCGGTTGTATGGGATATATACTATATATAGCTCCAGTGATCAGAATCTTTTAGATTAATAATCCCGATTTACGTTTAACTTTCATTAAGGGAAATGCAAAATCTTTCTATCTGAACGACGTGTATGGGATAACTATATATAGCTCCGTCAAAGTATTTTTCAGATATCTTTTATGATATATAATATATATCACCGATTTCACGTTTATACTTTCAAAATTGCGGCAGGAATGACCAAAATCGTCTTATCTGAACGATCGGTTGTATGGGAAGATATATGTTATAGTGGTCCGATCCTACCGGATCCGACAAATGTCTAATATAATACAAAAATACATCCTTGTGCCAAATTTCATACGGATATCTTAAAATTTGAGGGACTAGTTTGCGTTCAAACAGACAAACGGACGGACGGACAGACGGACATGACTATATCAACTCAGTTCGTCGCCCTGATCAATTCGGTATACTCCATGGTGAGTCTATCTTCTATATTTCTCAACGTTAAAAACATCGGACCAAGGTTAATATACCATTTCATGTTCATGAAAGGTATAATAAATGTACTTTCAAAGTTAAATCCCCATTTTGGCAGGTTCTCGACTAGCATTATAGATATATTCAAAGTTGATATGCGTACAGACGTCATTTATTAATTTGTTTCACTCAAGAAATCAAATACAAAACCCCACCTCATTGCTTGCGTATTTGCTCCGCATAAATGTACCCTTCTGCCTTTACAAACTCATAAACAAACACATGCTAGATATTGCGTAATTCATATTTATAGTGATAATAAAATTTTAGCTGACCAATGAATCGGACATTTGGCAAACTAATCGTTCAAACCAGTGCTGACTTAACAAACATGCTTCGTTGCATTCCAATTGTGCAGAAAAGCTTTTAATATGCAATTTTGTTATTGCTAAAAATCTAATTTTCAAATTCTTTAATGAAACTACTAATAAACAAATATGACAACAATTTGAATGTGTTGAACAAACATTCTTGCTAATACTACATTCTACAATTGTGCGCACACACCATTCAAATGAACTCAGAACAAACGCGAGTATGAAGGTGAAGTGACAACATTTTTTGAAACTTTGTAAAATCGTGATAGCTTTTCCATGTTTGCTGATTTTTTATTACACGATTTTATCGAGCAGGCGCATATGTACATATATGTATGTGTGTATGTAGGTATGTGACACTTTAGCATTTGATTTAAAAGTATGCGCATATGAGCATAAATAAAATTTATTGGCTTTACACAAAGTTGCGACGACGTTTTTGTCAACTTTTTGGGGGTAAAATATCGCAGGCGCTAACTCGCATTGCTTGACAAAAAAATGTTAAAAATATTAAAAGTTGTAAAAAAAAACATTACTGTACGATTTAAGCAAATATGAACGTAAAGATTTACTTAAATAGACATGCATTTATATGTATGAGTTGCTTTGACTGTTTGGCATGCTTTTTGGTACACACAAAAAACGCTCATAAAGTGCAATGGGTCGCCGCTGTCTGAATGCAGCCTAAGTGGCCGCGGTGCATAAATCGCCTCATTTTGTTACGCTGAGCTGCCGCGCTAATCTTAAATTGGCAAAACAGCTATGTCAAGTAAGACATACACACATACATGCAGCAGCGCACAGACAAATAGCAGTGGCAGATTTTTTTTCAAAACTCGTCGACTAAATTCTTTTTATACTCAGCTGAGCAGAGCTCACAGAGTATATTAAGTTTTTTTTATATTCGATACTTTACTGTAGCTTTAACTATGCAAACCAATCTTGAAAATAGTTTCGAAAAATTTCGAAAATTCCAGAACTTTTTTTTGGAAATTGCGAATTTTTGATTCAGTTTTATAGTTTAGAAAAAAATCACTCCTTTTTTGGCGGGAAATCTAAAACAACCTTCGCAAAAAAATTTTCGTAAAAGAATGCGAATTTTGAGAGACCCACAACTTGTACTTTGTTAGACTAAAATTGACTGGGCTACATAACTGCGGAGTAGAAAAAATTCTGAGAACTACAAATGAAAAGTTCGAAGTTTTCATAAAAACTTCTTAAATTTTCGAAATTTTTTATATTGGCTGAAATAAAGAAGAATTTATTTGACGAAATTTGACAAAAATTGTCACTGCTATTTTTCCGTTCGCTCCTGTATTCATTGGCAAGTATATCGGTTTAGCATTGCATTGCTTATGGTGATTTGTGCTGAATTTTGTTGCAACGTCATGTGTCATCATGCCCTAAAGCGGCGAGCCGGCGAATAAACGAATAGCGAGCCAGTGCATTTGCTAAGTACAAAATTATATGCGATGTTATTTTTGTTGTTCGTTTCTATTTCTGTTTGACTTTTTATTTATTTATTCATTTTTTGTTCACTTTATAAGTTTATTTCAGTTACGATGTGTGTCACTGATGTGTCCAATAAATTGTCACGCATTGTCAGCGTTTTGTGTGCCAATTGGCTGGCAAAAAGCAAACAAAATATGCAATGAATAAATGTGGAAGTGTAGAATTGTGTACCTGTATGAATGTGTATGTAGTTTATAAGAGCTAGACAGACAAAAGCGTTAAGCGGATTAGTTGATTTTTTCGGAAGTAACTTTCGAACGGCGGCCACCGTGGTGTGATGGTAGCGTGCTCCGCCTATCACACCGTATGCCCTGGGTTCAACTCCCGGGCAAAGCAACATCAAATTTTAGAAATAAGATTTTTCAATTAGAAGAAAATTTTTCTAAGCGGGGTCGCCCCTCGGCAAGCGCTCCGATTGTATTTCTGCCATGAAAAGCTCTCAGTGAAAACTCATCTGCCTTGCAGATGCCGTTCGGAGTCGGCATAAAACATGTAGGTCCCGTCCGGCCAATTTGTAGGGAAAAATCAAGAGGAGCACGACGCAAATTGGAAGAGAAGCACGGCCTTAGATCTCTTCGGAGGTTATCGCGCCTTACATTTATTATTTATTTAACTTTCGAACTAACGAAAGGTAATCTAGATTTACGGCAGCAAACTCGAAAATTGCAGTGACATTTTTTATAAACATTCAACAAAAAAATTTCCCATTTTCTCATGAATTTCGTTATTGAAACTACGCAAAACAATCTCAAAACTGCTTTCGAAAATTCGAAAAAGTTTTACCGAAATTTCTATATTTTTATTTATAGTTTTTCGAATTTTTTTGAGCCTGTAGTTTTGTAGTCCAAGAAATTTTAGTCTTTAATTTTTAGGTACCCCCAATGTTTATTAATTTTTCATTTACAAAATTTATATCAGTATATTTAAATTTTCTTTAGCACTAGAATTGAACTTAGTTCGAAAAGTTGCTTACTAAATACGAATTAAGTACTATCTTCTGTTTACGCCTTTAGGCACACTTTATTTGGTACCGCTTATTAGGGTTCTACAGTATGTAATGACGAGGCGTATGAGTGTCACTGGTGTCTGGTAATTTATTTAAATCCTCCTATAAATTTGTTGTAATGATTTGTTGAATTGAATTATTAAATGTTGCAGTTGAAGGTTGCTTGCATTTCGTTTGCAACATTTTACTAATCATAATTCGTGATAACATTCACAATCAACAAAACAATTAAAAATTTAAGGAAACGTTCATTCTCTACGCTAGTTGTAAATTGTTGATATTTTATACGAGTGAATACCCGTACTGGACAAGATTGCCTTATAGAAAAATACTGGGACTAAATTCAGTCGTTCTTGGTATAGTTTATGTACAGAAGTAGCACGAATAATAAACTTGCCACAAAAAATTAAATGGAGTGATAAAATATTTCAGCTTTCAAAGCTGTTATGTGTTACTCTTTTGCACATAAAATTTACCTAGAAAGACTAGGAAAATTTCTCTCACGTGGCAGCTACAAAAAATAGAAAGGAAGCTTTTCATGATACGTGCCAAAGCATTGCTCCTATTTTTTAAAGTAACTTTATTCAAGTTTTCCCGTCACTTGATTTTTGAGCTGGCGCCCGAGCGGGGATGCAAACCTTGTCAAATTGGAAAGAGTCTCAAAATAAAATGGTGTTAAGATACTTTATAAGACTATCTTTGTGTTAATATGTCAAGAAGCGTCAGCCAATTTTTTATCGACCTAAGCAATAATCATATAAAATTTTGATTTTAAGATTGATTTTGAAGTTTATTGGTGCAAAAATGTATCACAACAAGTATTTCAATGAACTTTTGTTAACAGAAAACTTGACTGCTGCTTTCTAGTACATTTATTTTAATTTAGTTTTATAAAATTTTTATATTAACTTTGGACATTATTTAGAAATCGATTGCAATATTATCTAAGGCCATTTCGTGTCTATAGCTCACCAGAATTTGGTAAATCTATTTCTTAACGTCTTCAGATGCCATCTGGGGCTAATTCCTCGACTATTTCTTCTATAATTCCTGGAAAAATCACAGATCACTAGGGGACTTTATTGGAATTGTTAAGTGACTACTTCGGAACAATTTCGAAGTATTTTCATGATTGCTTCGTTACAACATTAAGTATATGACCCAGACGAAAAAATAGCTTATGGCTGGGTGTGATAAAGGCGCAAGCAATGTTACAAAATTGGGCAATGGACAACTTGCGACCGAATTCAAATTTGTATTTCATGATTTATTTTCCTCGCGCCGACGGAACTGTGTAAACAGGATATTAGTCAATACCTGCAGCTATGGCAGGTTGTCTGAAAAATTTTCTACTTACTATTCCAAAAACAAAATACAATTTTTCAATTATAGAAAAATAAAAAAACAATAATCATTACAAAAATTATTGTTCTGGCCTTGAGCTCGTTTCGAACATTGAATTATTAAAAACCTACATTGTTGTATAAATGTGAATATAGTGAACGGCATAGTACTATTTGCATTGTACAGTAGTTCTGTTTGCTTCTCAGTAATTTAACTTCATTGCCCCACGTTTGAAGTGCAAAAATATAATAGGATCAATTGTATACATTAACAAGGACGTCGTTTTATTAAAAATCAACCGCAATTACATGCAAACACATCCTGAAAAGGCGGGTACGGATGCGTAAACGTAACATCTTGTTTTTTGTTTGTTATTTGGCATAAAAGAGTTACATATATACAAACAGACAAAGAAAGCTAATATTAGGGTGTTGATAATAACTAGCTTTGCCCACTTACGCTTTTCTAAGAAGAATCACCACAAAATGAGATCGACAAAGTGGCAAACTAATTACTGTTAATGAAACCATAATTTATCATAGAAGCTTTGTGGAATGTTGTTTTTTCCAAAGAAATCTATTTATATTGATGTAGATTTTCTCGTGATTCAATGGCACGAAAACAATTCAGCAAAAAAAATGTAAAAATAATCACGAATTCTAGAAAAAAAGTGCAAAAATAAAAAAAAATATATTTATAAATAATTTTACATATATGTATGTACATAATTATTGTTGAAAAGTATAAATACATCTGCGAGTAGAATAATAGCAGTAAAAATGATTTGTATCAATTATTTTATATTTTTTTTATTTTCCCTAAGTTTATAAAAAGACGTTAATGAATTATGTAACTGAAACTATATAAACCAGTTTCGAAACCAGCTTAAAAATAATGGAGGAATTCTTGAAAATCTTGAAGAAAGTTTTCTTAATTTTTATTTAAAATTTTTATAAACATTTTAGGTATGTATGCAGTTTTGTAGTCCAATTCATTGTAATCTGACAAGTTCTGACAAGTGCAGCTCAAAGTCTTTCGAATTTCGAATTTCTTTTCAAAATTTATTTAAACGTGATTTGGAAAAAACTACACACAAAAAACAAATAATTAATAAAAGGCGCCATATACCTCAGAAGGATTTAAGCCGAGCTTCTCTTCCACTTTGCTTCGTGTTTCTTTTTATTTTTCCTACAAATTTACGGGACGTGATCTGCATGTTTTGCGCCGACTCCGTACGGCATATGCAACGCAGATGAGTTTTCACTGAAAATCCACTCGGAGTGTTTGCCTAATCACTGCAGAGGGGCGACCCTGCTTAGAAAAAACTTTTTTCAAATTGAAAAAAACTTGCATCCATATTTTTGATATTGCTTTGCCCGGGTATTGAATCCAGGGTTTTCGGCATGGTAGCCGATGCACGCTACCAACACACCACAGCGGCTGCCAAACTCTACATATAAAGTGTGAAAAATTTTATTTTTTATATCAAAGAAAATATAAAACACGCTTTGAGAAAAAACAAAATTTATAAATTAATGCGAGCTTTGAGAAACTTCCGATTGTCAGACGATTTGTCAGACTTGAATAAATTCGACTACAAATAAAAAACTGTAGTACTCAAGACGTTTCGCGAAATTCTAAATAACAATTTGGACATTTTTTGAAGACTATGAATATTTTTTTGCATGTTCGAAACTTTTCGAAAACGTTTTCGTAGATGACTT
Source organism: Eurosta solidaginis (assembly GCA_029619165.1). Lineage (NCBI taxonomy): Eukaryota > Metazoa > Arthropoda > Insecta > Diptera > Tephritidae > Eurosta > Eurosta solidaginis. The sequence goes on from JARSSU010004807.1 coordinate 32,424, forward strand.
GCACAGTTTTCCTTTCATAATTTATTAAAGAGGGTAAACCCCTTCACACGCTTATTAATACAAACAAACATTCATTGCTTCTATGTGTTTCTATAAATAGAACAAAATAAAAATCGTTCACAAAATGAACCTGACTACAAAAAATTGTAGCTTTGGTAAAAGCAACCAACAAAGTAGGTACTGTCCACAGTGTAAATCTATGCAAATAAGCCAATTGGGAGAAGTTGCACAACAACAAGGGCATGGCTTTGGACGAATCATTGCAGCATTGCGGGTTCAAGTCCCACTCCCGCGAAAAAAGCTTAATCGAAACAGCTGTCGCCTTGTGCGTCCATATGTCGCGTAAAATAATATTTTTTATAGATTAGCGAAAATAGCTGCAAATAATTTGTGCTGCTTTTATTTTACTCGCAGACATCGTTGAAATGTTTTGCTTTTTAAAAGCTATTAATTGAGACAAACAAGGATAAGCTTAATTCAATGAAAGCAATTTTATGGTTCCAAGAATTTTTTTTTCAAATTGAGTGGCAGCAGGAACAAGAGAATGCGAAAGGGTACGTTGTATATGTATTAGGGAGGGCGAACAATTTTCCTTTTGGTGAAGTCATGAAAGAAACCAAAACTGGTTCAATAAAATGATTTTCTTAAATTGTGATGAAAAATTCATATAAATACAATTTATACATAATAAATATGAGGGCAGCTAAACCCTTTCTTACCTTTCGTACATTGAAAAATGATTGCCGGCAAAAATATCGGCTTTTTATTTTAACATGTAGAGGTGCCTGAAAAATTTTGTGTTTATACTAAAATCTAAAATGCATTTCAAAAATCAAATTAGATAGTAACCAAATAAACAAAAAAACCAATAAAAAAAGAACCATATCTACTTTAAACATTTCTTAGTTAAAAAAATAATATTATAATTAATCAGTTTTAAAATACAACTCAAAATAAACCATTCGAGAAGTGTTGTGTTAAGCATTTTCCTATTTTCATAGGTTAGGTTAGGTTAGGTGGTAGCTGACCTGATAAGGATAGCTCACTTGGACAACACGAAGGTCCGTTGTGATACCACATACACCAAAAATAACGGTGACTTAGATCTAGCTACTTAGAGAATCGTTGGGTAGCAACGATAAAGCTCCGAATGATACCGATCCCAACTTTGGATAAATCCTCGGGAGATCCAAGTGAGTCGCGACCGAAGTACTTTCGCCTAGTTCTGGCAAAAGCTGGGCAATCTAGCATAAAGTGATTTGGTGATTCCACCTCATCATCCTCCATACAGCTGCAGCAGGACGGAGTTTCCAGTATATTGGGACGTACCGCATGGATACCCATGGGACAGTGCCCTGTCAAAACCCCAATGACCATTGATAGGTGAGCCTTAGTGAACCCAATTATTTCAGCAGACCTCCTGCCATCCACTTTCGGCCAGAAAGATCATGCTACCCTGCAAGACGTGGTGTCCGCCCAACGTTTGCTGAGTTGACTCGAGGCCCAGCTATGGAGGAGCAATCCACAAGTGGCCAGCGGGATCCCGAAATCCCTACAGCCATCTTCATCCGGTTCAGTTGTACCGATGCGGGCTAAGAGATCCGCTAGACAGTTACTCGGGTTATCACTATGGCCCGGGACTCAGATAATCTTAATTGTAAAATAATTCGATGCAATCGCAAGCGAGGTTAGGCACTCCCAGACCACCCTCGGTCGCACTGTAGCTGCCCCGATCTTCCACATTGGGTCTCCAGGACAGTTTCTTGTCCAAAACAATCACCAAATATTTAACCCTATCAGAAAATACCAACGGTACCCCTCCAATCGAGGGAGTTCTGAAATCGGGCATCTTATATCTCCTTATGAAAAGGATCAATTCCGTTTTCCCGGGTTGACCGCCAACATGATTCAGCCCACCTAGCCACAGTATCCAGGTAGCCCTGCAGAACATCGCGCAGGGTGCCCAGAAATTTGCCTCTGACTAGAATAGCGAGGTAGTCTGCATAGGCAACCACCCGACAACCATTGTCTTCCAGCTCCACAAGAAGCTCGTTGACTACCACAACCCAGAGGAGAGGAGATAGGACACCCCCCCCTGTGGCGTGCCCCTGAACACCTTCCTCTTAATTATGGCCCCTCCCCACTCCGCTGCGACAATTCTGCCGCATAGAAGTTTGCTAATAAATTCAACCAGAACCGCATCGACTCCTAAACCCACCAGAGCTCTTTCGATTGCCCCCGGTAACACATTGTTAAAAGCCCCCTCGATGTCTAGAAAGGCACCCAGAGCATACTCTTTGTGTTCTAGGGACCCCTCTATTTGCTTTACAATCGAATGGAGAGCCGTTTCCGTTGATCTGCCCTTGCAGTACGCATGCTGTGAAGCCGACAGTAACCCCCGAGGTATTCTTTCCCGTAGGTACAGGTCAATCAACCGCTCAAACGTTTTAAGAAGAAACGAAGAGAGACTGATTGGCCTGAATTCCTTCCTTTCATAGGAAAATCATGCAAAAACTTACGAATTTTTGGGGAAAGTGAATTTATAAAATTTTGTTGACTCAGTTGCTTGCGCACTTAAATTCATTGGAAATAACAACACACCCAACACACAAATTTTGCATGCACACACTGGGTATGTATGTACCTATGCGTGTTGGTGGCATATTCATGGACTGCGCTTTGGTGAATTTCGGTATTTATAGATGCCGCATCATTCGCAAATTCACAACTCGGTCAAACGGTCTTTGACTCCAACAAACATTTCATACTTATTGTTGGGTTGTGTTTGTGTTATTGGTGCATAACGCAATGCATCCGCTTAAGGCCCGTAAGCTAAAATATATTTCGAAGTAATAAAGGCATAAGTGCAGGCACACGCTGTGATACAAAAGGCAGAGGAAGATGAAGTGCCCAAAAGCTGACAAACAACTTTAAGTCCCTCAGCTCATCTAAATGCAGCGTAATGTTCATCCGCTCGGTACGATGTGCTTAAGCATTATTGTTGTTATTTATTTTTGTGCATTTTGGCGATGTTTTTATGTTTATAGCTAATGAAACATATATTTTTTGATTATATATACACTTATGTGCACAAAAATGGCAGCCATTTTTTTCTTTAATTATTCTTGTTAATTTATTAAGACACGTTACATTGAATGTTTCGACGAAGAGAATGAAATTAAAAAATTTAAAAATTCTTACACCTTTTTAGAATTTCGAGTCAGTTTTGATGGGTAAGTGAGAACATTTTAGCATTAGTCACACAGACATGACCCTGAATGGATCGTTAAAACCAAAAGGAGTTTGATTTCGACGACGAGTCAACGAAAAACTATGGCTGCCGTAGAAACTTAAGTTATTTTAACACCTAAAGTTTGACTGCATTGTTGAGTTTAGCTGTTATGCCTTTTGGACGTTTAGTAATCTGCCACTGTTAAAAAAATTGTTTAGCTTCAGTCTATCTACATCTTCTATAAAAATCAAATTCTGTGTGTGTGTTCCCTATGAACACGTGTTTGCTATACTTCGATCATCACCAAATTTTGGCTCGAGGTTCCTTCGATCAAGACGAAAGTCTTTCATATTTCAGAATTAAGAATTTTAAATTTAAATGTTTTTGTTTTTTGGCTATGCGAACTTACTATATTAGCTCCCAAAAATGATCATGTTAACAAAATCAATGATCGCTTTCAAAATCAATTTCCTGGTGAAGTGACGAAATATAAATCGATCGACACAGTTACAGATGAAGATAAAATTGTGAATTATCCAAATGAATTTCTATACTCCTTAGAACCAAAAGGAATGCCTGCGCATATATCAACTTTGAAAATTGGCTCACCAGTCATGCTTCTTCGGAATGTAATCATCAGCGGTAAAAACAATACAATAATATAAAATAAGATACAATAAGATACAAGAATAAAATGTTTTAACAGAAAATTTCACCAAATATGCGTACAAAATTCAATTCAATTTACAGAACAATAAATTAAATTATCAACAAACAAAACAGAAAAAATAACGCAACATCCATTCGATCTCGGGCGTTACAACATGCGCCTGGTAAAGCTAGTATATTTATATTGTTTTAGCTGCCATACATATTTCATATTTTGTCGTGTGATTTCCGTGGACTTAGCTGAATGTTTTATAATTAGAGAGCAAATGCACCCAAAATTAGCGTCAGAAAAGTTGCCAAGTAAATTTATAAATTTGTGGATTTCTTGCTTCAAATTAAAACAAAATAGATATGTTTATAGATGGACCAATTTATAATATTTGTGTTTGCTGGGTTGAGCACATATGGTCAAAAATTAAAAAAACAGTTGTTGTTGTTTTTTCCCGACGCGTTTCGACGTTCTTTTTTCAAGTCATCTTCTGGGGATTTCTTTAATGATAAATATGCAGAAATAATATACATATTAACATCTCTGAATAACAGCTGAGTAGACGCTGCTGATATTGTCAAAGTCTTCTTTCACACTAAATTTCAAAGAAGATGACGTGAAAAAAGAACGTCGAAACGCGTCGGGAAAAAACAACAACAACTGTTTTTTTAATTTTTGACCATATGTGCTCAACCCAGCAAACATAAAATAGATATATTTTCTATTTTATAATAGTTTTTTTTTGAACTCATGCTTATTTTTATAGTTTTCAATTTAGGCGTTGGCATAAAAATAGTTGCCGCGTCCTGTCCATCCGTGACTTCATCATTGCGCGCTGACGGTTGATCGGTTACTTGCCAACAAAAACAGAAGAAAATGAATTAAAACGACATCAAAGAGCTAAGAAATTAATTTATCTTTTATTATGATGATTTAATAAAATATTTTTATTTCAAATCTTCATGGTAGTGATGGCCAAGAAAGATTCGATGTGGTCATATTAAATCGTTCTTAAGATGGTCAGGCTAGTCCGGGAATGTTGTGTAGTGTTGCGTGGGATTCACCTCACTTCGAATGCGCTTAACATTACAATATACATACAAACAAACGTTCATATTTAACTGACCCAGATAACCACCATGAGTTCATTCGCATTTGTCAAATCGCCCAATATATTGATTCTTCATACCAACCAGCATACGCGCGGATCATATTGACAATATGTAGATCAATACAATAATTTGCTGACAAACCATTTTTCATTATTAAGTCATGCACTTCTAGTATGTAAACATTCATGTAAGTATGTATGTGTAGGTTAAGGACTTTTGTATAAATAGAAATGAAATTCGTTAATAAAAATGAATCGCATTTTAACGCTTAACGCAGCGTTAAAAAACATTTTCGTTTTTTCGTTCCAATTTATTACAGGTGCTTATTATCGGATCGCACCGGTTCTATGTCCGATAAAGGACCATCAACATCGATAACTCACACCAACAGTTTGAGGGAGTGTCTTCTTTCCCTACAAGAACTACAGCAATAAAGGTGATCGCAAACAATTATTAATACAATTTTTGTATGATGGAAATCAAAGCAGCATCAATTAAATTTCTACAGCATTAGATTTGTGAGAGTAATTTGGATCTTGTATTTGGATTGGGTATCAAAGTAAAATATCTGACGAAACTCCGTACTTACAAAATCTTTTTGTAAAAAAATTTATCACTTAAAATACATATCAACATGAAAAATATGAATTATTACTATCCAGTTTTCGCAAATTAATAAAAAAAATTAATAAATTGCATGAAATTAATACATCCTGATTAATGAACATAACTTGTAATTGCGTTAAATGAGTTTTCTCTTTTCTGTTACATTCGTAGGAGCTGCTAAACGCTCATTTACTTACTTTCACGTACTTTTTGGGATTTATGAACAGAACTTCCATTTTGTTTGTTTGTTGAATAATGAACAAGAAGAATTGGTAGCTGGCGAAAATTGTGTGCACATTCCAGTAATCGAGCTCGAATCAGTGAATGCGCACGTCAAATTCAACCCAAAGGAAGTAGCACAAGAAGACATGATTTAAAACTTTTAGCGCCTGAAAGCAGGCTATCTGTTTGGAGAAACAAAACAAGCAGATAACAAAGGACAAACAACAAGAGTTTAGCAGCTAACAAAATCAGCGGAAAGTCAAGGCATAACAAGAAAAAAAAATAGAACAAAAGAAAGAATTGAATAAACGCCAGGGAAGCTTCATAGCACCAGCTTAAGTAGCAACTAAAAACAGGAAAAAACTAGATTTACTGAAGGCAAATCAGTGTTTTGTTTACCAGCGAAAAGTGTCATAAAATACAACTTAAGTCACCAGAACTGTTTGTATGTCAGTGACTTTTAGTACGGTGATGCTGCCGTCGGCTGCATTTAAACTTTTGGCAGTAACTTGGAGTTATATTCATGGACACGAGGATGCGATGAAATGCAAAAGAAAAACAACACAAATACATAAACAGGGATTGATAGCGAAAATATAACTACAATGATGGTACTTGATGCCAAATATAAAATATAATAAGGGCAACTAAAACCAGAATACAAACAATATATGTTATATATAACCAACAAAAGTTAAACAAGGAAAGAAGCTTCCAAATAAAAGATGCTAAAAAAGTGTTAACTTAAATTAAAAAAATCAAACTCCATTCATAACAAACTTGTCTCTATAAATTCAGAATATTTCCCACCCATTATTTAAGGCCTTTTGTCCCATAATCAACAAAGAAGGGTATGAAATGGCCTGCACATTATTTTGATATATGCTTAACTAAATTGGTAGGCTGAAAAAAACTGGAAGGAATTGGCAGAAATAAATGTGCATATACAAAGGAGCAAAGGCACAAAATATAGCAAGAAGCACAAAATAAATCGTTGTAAAAGCGAAATGAAATGGGCCGCAGATAAAAAGTGAAGAAATTTCTTTTGCCTATTAGTCAAACGGAAATAAATGTGCGAATATGTATAAATATTTGTTTTTTATAAAACTTGATCTGTGAGGAGATAAATCAAAAATAAATTCAAATCATCAAAAATAAAAATAAATACAACGTGCAATAACCTCCTAAGAGAATTAAGACCGAGCTTCTCTTCCAACTTACGTCGTGCTTCCTTAATTTTTACTACAAATAGGCAGAACGGGAACTACATATGTTAAATATGACTCCAAACGGCAGATATGCACTCGGAGTATTTGCTAAATTACTGGCGAGGAGCGACTCTGCTTGGAAACACTGTTTTTTAATTTAAAATTACTTATACATTTTTGATGTTGCTTTGCCTGAGGGTTGAACCCAGGATTTTCGGTGTAGTAGGCGGAGCACGCTACAATCACAATTAGGCGGCCGCCACAACACTGAATAGATAAATCAAACATACGATTTTAATCCTTAAGTCGGTTTTCACAACACACTAGAATGAGGACAACTTAATGTCATTTATAATATTCTTTATTCAGCCTTGAGCGTTACGTCCTTCAGTGTTAAGTGCCAAAAACTATGGCAGCTCATAACAGATAAAGTGACGCACAAAATATATTAAGTATTTTTATGATAAATTGCTTAGTTACTTATCTGCACATGATAGTTTATCATAACAATAGCATTGGGACTGCCCTAAAGTCTGAGCGAGTTTATATTAAAATTTTTTATTTGTACATTTTCGGTGAGAACAATTGCGGTACAAACAAGTAAGGAAGGCTAAGTGCGGGCCTTCCTTACTTGTTTAGTTAGCATTTACTTCACGAGAAAGACTGAAGACAAAAGTCAACGAACTGAGGACCTTATCAGTGCGGCTTCTGACCTGGTAAATATAATATCGATCAGATCTTTTAAATACTCCAGATCCTAAAGAAGACTAACAAATTATTCTTATCTACACACGAATTTGAAAGCAGACGATTCACTTTTCAAGAAACGGCGAAAGTTGCCTAGACCGTTAAGCGCCTATTAATAAAAGTGATGTCTTCTAAAAATTCCAATTTCTGGCTTTTTGAAGCATTTATGTATGAGAACTCAAAATAGCCTTATGCAGAAGTCGTAAAACATAATTGGCAGGAGCTAAAGAACTCGAATATGTACTCATAGTTACTCGTATCGGAACAATGCTACTCGTTACCGATACTTTTGCAGATACTATATGATAAAAAATTGACAAACAGCAGACAAAAACGCGTCCATAAACAAAGAGCTTTGATAAAATTAAATTATTAAAGCAGACATTTTGAAGATTGTCTTTGAAGTTCTAGGCGATCCTTCACTCTGCCTTTGTGCATTTTTACATTCTGATCATACCAGCCTCAATGAAGATTGCATTGTGCCATTCCGGAAAAAAACTCCTTTAATATGCCGAGAACGTTCAAATAATACTTAGATTCGGCTGCCATTGAGCACAAGTTCACTAAGAGGGGACCAGTATATATAGGCCGGGTTTATGATTATCTTGAAAGCATCTGGAATAAGGTATGCCCTACACCGAACTTTTTATCAGGGAATAGAAGAACTTGATGTGCTCCAACAAACCCCGGATAGATTTTTTATGTAGGCATCACACAGAAAATTTGGCAAAGACTACGCAGGTCCCTTTCAGCATTTAATGAGAAATATGTAAAAGACGGGGCTAGGAAGGAGTATATTCCAGCCGGATTTGAGCTTTTGCTTAATAGTAAACATCATTAACGACGTCAACATTTAGTGAATCACTTTGAAGAGTAGCTTGGGGAAATGCATGCAAATGATTTCTGTTATCAACGAAACAAACACGCAATTTCCGCTGTTAGTCATTTGACACAAAGTTTTTTCTATTAAATGCTTTCCGCGCCTCTAAAAAACTTTTAATATCACAAATATCAACTGTCAAACAAAAAGCCTACATTCTTGGCATGCAATTTTTTCCAAAAATGTTGTTGCGTGCTAAACGTAAACTATTGCTAAAAAAACATACAAAATTGACGGAAGAAAAGTTTACAGAAAGCTCTTAAAAAAAAATAAAATAAAAACACGAAACTGATAACTTACGAAAAAAGGAAAACGCAGCACCAGAAAAAAGTTCAACAGTGAAAAACTTGGCCGTGCCTCAAATCAACTTTGCTGTTGCGGCTGTGGTTGAAGACTTTGTGGCGCCGCGTGCGCATACTGCGCCGACGGCAGCCGGCGGCTACAAAACTAAGCATGCCAAGAAATTTTTCATTTTTAGCTTAGTGCATGTACTTGTGCTGCCCCAATTCCCTTGAACTGCTCATCCCTCCGTTCAATCATTACCACTAACCACCGCTACCACCAACAGCTTGTGTGCTTCCGTTGTGTCCTGCCTGCCTTAGCGTATACGTAACCAAGATTGTACATAGCTTAGGAAGTCGTGTGCTTACACATAGATGCATACATTTTTACACACACATATGAACACATCAATCTGTGTAACCTTTTACTGTTATATTTTAATATTATTTTGTTTCATTTACTTTACTTCCTTTGTTTTTCATATTTTTCGCACTTTTTGCCTTGACTGATTTTAGTTCTTTGTTTAGCTTGCGGCATACAAGAAGTAAATCTAGAAGGCGGCATCTCAGGCAACGACTGAGCATTAAGTAGTTGCTATAGCACAGTTAGAAGGCGTCAAAGATGAAGGTGGCGTTGCACGTATTTTTGGCGGTTAAGCGTTTAAGCTCGTTGAACGAACACACAAAATCACTAGAAGAGCGTGCACACCAGCCGGCAGCAAACTGGCGTAGCCATTCGTCATAGTCCACATGTTGTTGTAGGTTGGTGTGTGGCGGGGTAGTGTCTTTTGGGTGGGTGGAGTGTTGTGTCTAGTGTTGCGCCCTGTGGCGTGAGGTGCTTAGCAAATGTTTTTCGTTCTTTGGCAAGCGGTAATTGGTGTCGGCTAGAAGCGTAAACTTTTTCTTTAGAAATTAAGCTACGAAACCTTCGCCTTAAAGCGTTTGAAGGCACTGCTTTGAATATTAAAACTTTTTGGTTATTGTGATGCGTTAAAAGTTCTTAGAAAATACTTAGTGGCAGACATCAAAATTTGAACTTAAAAAACTCTGCATTTTTGTGTGTGCATTCTTTGCAAGAATCATTAATAACAGTTAGTTAGTGACCGATGACCGTCAAAATAAGCTGATTTTGTATTTTCACTAAATGATTTTGTATTTTCACTAAACGCTCTAAGGGCAAAATTGTAATGTTATATATAGGGACACAGATCCACGTCAGAATAGGGCCTCGAAATTTGTGAAAGAAATATGACCTTTTCTGAGTTTCGGTTAACCTTTTAACTGCCAAACAAACTTTAGTTGTTGCCGTTCGAGTGGAAACATAGATATTATGGGTTCGCATTAGTATAATTATTATTAGTATTATTATAAGTAGCATTGTTTAAGTGTGGAGCCCACACTCGGTTTTGGTGGGATATGCAGCACAAAATGATGGGAGCAGCACTGTTGTTTTTGTTTAGGAGCGTGATACCGATACGACCCGATGCGAACAGTCCTTTCTCGAATATTAATATTTCTATTATTATTAGGTCTCAAGCTACTGCGATCTGAATTTAGATCTACTATGCCTGAGCTATCAGCCTATTACAGTATGCGGAGGCTGTTAGTGTATCTGAGTACCTCTTTAGGCTTTATACTTCATATCACGGGAGGATTTAGAGTCACGTTACCTAGATCGGCGAGTCTCTGCCTTCTGCTAATGCTTCTACAAATAGCACCTTGCTTGACTAGGTAGTTTACCTTTATGTCCTTGCTGCCCGGGAACCAATAAAACCTTGTGTTTGGCTCCCAGAATACTCAGGACACGCAATTCTGCCTTGTTATTTGTCATAATTAGGATACTCCTGGAGCATAAGCCTCTCCGCAGACATTCTCTACCGCAAACTTCTATTGCATGGATTTCTGCCTTCAATAAATTTGGGTAGAATTCCATTGGTATCGGTTTCTTTTAGTTCCTTTCATAGCTATGAATTCAATATGTTCCTGTCTTAGCACACTCTGGAAAAATGTTGATGCCGCGGGACAGATTTTTTTAACTGCGTAACATTTTAGTTTGTCTCACATTTATTAGTTGTTGTTGTTGTTGTAGCAGTGCTTCGCCCCACCTAACAGCCGCGACCGATCACAAATTGTTGTCGATATCCTCTAACGGGAGTCCAAGGAAACTTGCTGTTTCAACAGGGCTGGACCATAATGAAAGGGGTCTTAGAGGCGTTGGTTCCACATTACAATTAAAGAGATGGTTGGTGTCATGTGGGGACACATTGCAAGCGGGGCATACATTATGTATGTCGGGGTTGATTCTGGATAGGTAAGAGTTTAACCTGTTACAGTATCCAGAACGAAGTTGAGCTAGAGTGACTCGCGTTTCCCTGGGGAGTATGCATTCCTCTTCCGCAAGTTTTGGGTACTGTTCTTTGAGTACTGGATTCACCGGGCAATTCCTGGCATAAATGTCCTACGCCTGTTTGTCGAGTTCACCAAGGACCTGCTTGTGGTTTTTTGCTTCATACGGCTGAGTTCTCAGGTGCCGTATTTCTGCAAAATGCTTACGGAGATGACTCCTTAAGCCCCTAGGCGGTGTTGCCTCATCAATCAGATGTCTGTTGGGATGCCCAGGTTTCTGGGTATTCAACAGGAACTGTTTGGTTAGCATCTCATTTCTCTCCCTGATGGGGAGTATTCTCGCCTCATTATGTAGATGGTGTTCTGGGGACATAAGAAGACAGCCCGTGGCGATTCTGAGAGCAGTATTTTGGCAGGCCTGTATCTTCTTCCAGTGGGTAGTTTTTAGGCTTGGCGACCATATAGGGGACGCGTAGCATGCAATCGGCTGGCCAATTGCTTTGTATGTGGTAATGAGCGTTTCTTTATCTTTTCCTCAGGTACTGCCAGCAAGGGATTTGAGGATTTTATTACGGCTCTGGATTTTCGGAACAATTGCGGCTGCGTGCTCACCAAAATGTAGATCCTGATCAAACGTCACACCCAAGATTTTGGGGTGTAGGACAGTCGGTAGCGTAGTGCCATCGACGTGGATGTTCAAAATGGTCGAAATTTGGGACGTTCATGTTGTAAATAATGTCGATGAGGATTTAGTCGGTGATAATGCCAGGTTTCGCGAGGCGAAAAAACTGAAGAGATCAGGGAGGTAGCCGTTTATTCTGTTGCAAAGCTCACCGATTTGTGGGCCTGGGCCTGTGGCCATTATTGTGCAGTTATCGGCCTAGGAAACGATAGTAACTCCTTCTGGTGGCGAAGGTAGCTTAGATATGTAGGAATTAAACACAAGTGGGGATAGGACACCACCCTGTGGCATTGTTCAATTATTCTTGGTTTTGATGCCGACCACCCAGATAATTTGCGGTCCACCTTTTAAGGCATGGGGGAAGGGTAGACCTTTGCAGGTCCTGCAGTACGTGCCATGGTTGACCGTATCAAAAGCTTTTGATAGGTCTAGCGCTACGAGTACTGTTCTATGGTGGGGGTTTTGATTTAAACCGCAACTTATCTGGGTGCTGATGGCATTTAGCGCGGTTGTGGTGCTATGGAGTGTTCTGAAGCCATGCTGATGAGAGGCTAGCTGCAAATTTGCTTGGAAGTAGGGGAGCAAAATGGCTTCAAGCGCCTTTGCTACAGGCGATAAGAGAGATATAGGACGATACGACTCTCCTATGTTAGCTCGTTTCCCAGGCTTTAGTAGCGGGACCACCTTGGCCATTTTCCATTTTTCGGGTATGACAAAGGTGGAAAGAGATAGGTTGAAGACATGTGCTAAGTATTTGAAACCCTCTTTCCCTAGGCTTTTAAGCATCGGCATAGCTATGCCGTCTGGGCCCACTGCTTTGGATGGTTCAGCGTGACCAATGGCATCCTCAACCTCTTTGGCGGTGATGGTAATAGGTGACGCGCTGAATTTATGCTTATGTGCGTGTCTCTTGGCCCTCCGACTATCTTTGTCGACCGTAGAATGCATTATATATTGTCGGCAGAAAGCGCTCGCGCATTTTTTCGCATGCGACAGCACTTTATCGCCAAAGGCGATGAAAACTTTGTCATTGTGCATAGACGGATTTTATAGGGACTTTACGGTGGACCAATGTTTACCCACACCGGCAGAGAGGTTACAACCTCTTAGGTGCTCCTCCCATTTCGCCCGCTTGTGTTCATCCACAAGCAATCTAATGCGTTGGTTTATATCCCTTATTTGGGTGTCGCCTGGATCGAGCTGTCTTATAAGGTCACATTCTCTCGCTAAATTTACGGGGCCGAATTTCGGGAATTCTCACGGCGGGAATGCAACGTGCCGAGGCGAATTCAATGACCTTGCGGAAGGCACGCTCCCCTTGGTGGGCATCAGTCGGGATAGGGAGGGCAGCAAAGAGGTCGTCTGTAAAGGATTTGTATTCGTCCCACTTTCCTTTTTTTGAAGTTTATCAAGGTGCGTTTTTCTGTGACGATGAAGTCGGCGGTACGCTCGAGCGAAATAAGTATAGGCAGGTGGTCGGATGCCAATGTTACCATCGGTTGCCAGTTGACGCAGTTTACGAGTTCTGCGTTCACGATTGAGATATCCGGCGAACTGTGACAACTTCCTACCATTCGTGTGGGGGCGTCTCCGTTTATTGTGTAGAACGTCGTTTCTTCTATTTGATCTGCCAACATCTCACCCCTACTGTCCGCCCGCAAGTTTGAATGCCATAGATCGTGATGGGCATTGAAATCGCCTAAGATAATGCGATTGTTGCCAGTGAGTAAGGCGCTGATATTAGGGCGGTATCCACTGTGGCAACAGGTGGCAGGGGGGATGTAGATGTTGATGATTTCTAGGTTTGCATCGCCTGACCGGACAGATAGGCCTTGACGTTCTAAGATATTTTCCCTGCGGTCGATGCCAGGATCATATATATGATATTGCACAGAGTGGTGTATGATAAACGCGAGGCCGCCTCCATTTCCGCTCATGCGATCTTTTCTGTGGGCATTATACCCAGAACAGGTTTGCAGTGCAGATCTTGCTGTGAGTTTAGTCTCTTGAATCGCAGCAATGCGGATGTTGTGCCGCTTCATGATTTTCCGTGATCTTCCCAGTTAGTCCATTACAGTTTAACTGCAGAATTCTGAAGTGCATAGGGGGAGACGTGGCCACTCTGGGAGTAAGTGACGGGTGACTACGCCGGGGTTGAGGAAGGCTAGGACGCAACTGCTGATTTGGCCCTGGGACTGGACGTCCTTGGGCAAGCATTGGGGTACCCGGTTGATTTGGGTTTGCGACCTGGCAACATGGCGCAATGAAACCCGTCGGGGGGTTGCCGTCGCCGAGACCAGAACATCTTGGAAAGTGGCACCGCCCAAGGCAGGGGCTGCATTGGGCGGATGTCGCAAACATATATATTCTGTGCTGGCTAAAAGTGCAAACGGAGGTAGGGACTAAGAGTCTGTTTCCCTGACCTACACAATTGTTGCCGGAAAAGTGGGGGGAGAAGACGGGGGCAGGGGCTGATGCTCAGCATTGCTACCGACTCTACTACGAAGATAGTAGTTATGAGTGGTAGCAGCCGTTTGAGTTGATGACGCCGTGGGGCGCGAGCAGCAGCGGGTACTAGTTGTGGCTTGCTGAGCAGCGGGCTGCTGGAAGGTAGTGAGGGCGCTAAGGCGCAGGCTACGGGACGCCCTTGGGGCGTGAACAGCAAGGAGCCACAAAATATTTATAAAAGTTACGTGGACGTCGGGTTTTGGGATCAAGCCCAGAACAACCTGTCCGATGCAACCATCCCTTACACGAGACACTCAGAACAGAGTATGACCGTCCTAAAAAGATTCTTTTCCGGCAGCTGCAGCAAAACCATTTCTCAGGACCGGGGTCAGGAGACGGACCCGGATTGGATTCGATACCTGGCAAGAGAATATGGAGCAGTCCCGCTGCAAGGAGCTGCTGGGAGGATGACAATTTGTGAGAGGGACGCAACAAATTAAATGGGGTTACACTGAAATGACAGTCCTTGGTCGTGAAAAATCCCGAGTCGCTCCGGTACATAGAACCGACTGCCTTGGGAAGCGCACATTTATTAGTCATTCTTCAAAGCATGCTTGGTGTTAATACTAAAACCTGGCGCAAAGGGGAGCAAGGGACTAGTTGTGAGATGTGAAAAAACTGGTTTTACTTGTCGGGCTTCACAGATCTCTGCGCTCACTGCACTGCTAAAAATTCATCTCTAATGTTATTACAGGATGGGGAATGGATGCACGGAACGTGATTTGGATAAAGGAAAATTCCTCCCTTTTCTGATGATACTCTCCTTTTCTTGATTTCATGGAATTTATTGTCTTGACTTCAAGCTCAGTTTCCAACTCTGTTATGGCTTCGACGCACGAAAGACTAGTGCTCATGGATTGACCTAGCATCGATATTGACGTAACAAAGTTTTATTCAGCAGTGCCTTCTATGCATATGCGTTATAGCAATGCACATAAATCTTAAAACAGCCTTGCGACAAAAACAAAAAGAAAAGGAAACGCTAAATACGCACTTCACCGCCGTAAATAACGAAGGAGGGTAATTTGCATCTCCGCCCCTCATTTACTCTTTCAGCGTACAACCAAATGTGGCGCCAAAAAAATATCGTAGGTTGCCTAACAGTCTGCCTGGTTTTCTTCGAACAAGTCAAATTCAGCAAAAAGTTTTCATGGTTGGCGTACGCTCGCAGCAAGATAGGCGTGCGCCATAAGACAAAAGAACTACGACTTTGCTGTCTAAATGCCGCTCCTCTTTTTACATCGAAACCGTCGACTTCGCAGGATATTTTCCATTCAACTTAAATTTGCTTTTGAAAATTTTGCATGAAATCGATAAATCTAACAAGTGTCGAGGTCACCAGGCATTGCTTATTGTTAGTGTTTTTTTCTTTCTTTTCGCAATTTTGGTTGCATTTATTATTTTCTAGTTCGGCATTGTTGCATCTCGCTTTTGTTTTATTTACCAAGGGATACCAATTGAATTTTGTATTATCCCGCAGAGTCTTTTACGGTCTTTTTAACAATATAAATTAAAAAAATTAAGGAAAACGAACAATTTGAGTAAGCCTCCAACTTTCCCCAAAAGATTCACTTATTCTGTGATTCCCCTTGCAAAATATAATTCCACGAAAGAGCTGACTTCTCTCTTCCCTGCAAGCGGGGCACCAATGTTTTGTTGATGTTGTTTTGCTATGATGTCACATGTTCGCTTGAATTGTGCTTGGCAACATGTTTGAAAGCAACATGCTACTACCGACATGTTGCAGTGATTATTTGTATGATTGCACGCTGGATTTGTTTGATGTAAATTTACGCATTCTTCTTGATTGCCGGCAAGCACGTTTGCCAATGTGTATATGCGTAACTTATGATAATACCCTGTAGGAAAAGTGTGCAGATATAGCTTTCGATGCAATAACTGCACGCTTTTTGTTTTTTGTCTCTTTTACAATAGTTTTGGAAATTTTATTTGCCAAAATCCAGAAATTGACAATTTTGTCGTAGAAAATTCATTTCAAGTTCGGAGCTTCTATTTTAAATTCCAAAATTGTAATTAAAATCCAGAAAATTGTCATCCAAGTTAAGAATTCACCTTCAGAAAGCTGTCAATTGTATTCCCTCCAACTTCCTATACTTTTCTTCCTATTACCTGTATTTCTCGTCATTTTTCTATTATATTCCGTTTCCAATGTGTGAGATATACCGAGTTTGACTCTTTGCCGCACATTACATTGTTAAAGTACTAAAAAAGTAGCAAAATAATACCAACAATTTTCATTCCCTACCACTTTAAAACTCATGACCGTACTGCGAGAGCCGTCAAATTTTTGTTGTAGCACTACTAATATCACCTGCCTGGTTTTATTGCGCCAGGAAGTAGATGTGATTTCTAGCATATAGGATGTTTACTTCATATTTAATTTACTTATTTTTGTTGTAATATTCTCCCCATAAGCAAATTTGTTTAAAATTATTTGAGTGAACGCAAAAATCGTATGAGTGAATTCACACCACATAAATTAACGCTGACACACCCTCGGTATGTACGAGTCGAGCACAAGTCTATGAAGTTTGCTGTACGGGTAGAGATTTTTCAGATATGGAATTTTAGCTATACGTGAGTTAGAATGAATAATTTTGTATTAATCAACGATCTCTTGCTCTTTCCTAGAGATTAGCCAAGTCGATTCGGTTTTACTAAATTTTTTTTTACTTAACATCATATTACAGCATTTTTTTCTATTTTAATGTAATGTTCCTGTGAGCGAGCATCAAACTAATTACCTTAACCGACGACAGTGCAATATTGAGCGGACGGATCGATCTAATTAAAATGTTTTCATAATTGACGTAATAGGAACTACGTAAGGATGGTGCAGAGATCGTGACATTTAAAATGTCTATATTTATAGTCTTTTACGGGGCGGTCAGTCCAACCTTACCTAGTTCTTTTTAGCCAATATTTGGAACGCACTATGCTAAATAAAACTAAAAGGAATAAATTATAGAACATAAGCCTTTCCCCGCGGCTCGGTTGGTATGGAAGAAATATGCTAAATAGTTTAACTGAAATTAGAATTTGGGACCGAAATACAACCATTATTTTCCCAAATGACCATGTGTAGGGGCAAAAGAATCTATATTTGGTTCTGCAGTAATTCCGAACAAACTCTACATCTGAACTACTATCGTACTAGATTATCTTTCAGCTCAAGTAAAACTGAATTAGTTCTTTTTACGATAAAGGGAGCACCGCTGTTAATTTTTCATACCTAGTAGTCGTTTCCTTAAGCTTTTAACAATCTTAAGTGAAGTTAGTCGGCGGCCAACGTGGTGTGATGGTAGGTGCTCCGCCTACTACACCGTATGCCCTGGGTTCACACCCGGGAAAAGGAACATCAAAATTTTAGAAATACGGTTTTTCAATTACAAGAAAATTTTCCTAAGCGGGATCGCCCCTTGGCAGTGTTGGCAAGCGCTCCGGTGTATTTCTGCCATGAAAAGCTCTCAGTGAAAACTCATCTGCCTTGCCCTCCGGAGTCGGCATAAAACATGTAGGTCCCGTCCGGCAAATTTGTAGGGAAAATCAAGAGGAGCACGACGCAAATTGGAAGAGAAGCTCGGCCTTAGATCTCTTCGGAGGTTATCGCGCCATACTTTTATTTATTTTTTTAGGTGAAGTTAGTTGATGTTTTGCCAGCTCAAAAAATTGTTTGAAATAGTCTGGTATTACTGTAGCCATATTGCAGCACCAGTAACCCGCCCCACGTGTCATCTCAATAACTCAACATCGCACAGCGCTACACAGCCTTATAGTTCAATCTATCTAGCTCTTGCTGGACAATATTCGAATCAAACTACGTTATGGGAGACTAAAAAGAATGAACTATTTTGTATCTATCAAGTTCCTCAAATCTTTGAAGCTTAATAGATATCTACTCAAACTCTCCAAGCTAATTGTCAAACTCACCTATAAAACGCGAGTACAAATATGAATGTGAGATTTTCAGGCCAGTACGGTAAGTTCCAAGCTTTGGAGCGAACTGAATCTATGCATTTATATCCGGGAAAGGACTATCAACATAAATAACACTGCCCTTAACCTTTTGGGTCGTGGACTGGTTACGAAAGCAATATCATAAGACTTTATTTGCCACTCCTATATGCCTATATTGGCTTCAGACATCACTTTCCTTAGAGGGTACATTAAAAATGTATGTGTGGTGCACGTGTTTCAGTATGTTTGTGGCTTTCTAAATTGACATTTAATTTTGAACGTAAGCAGCTGCTGCAATTTTTGAACCGGCAACCCTTACAAATGAAGCATAATTTGACGTAGCGATTTCACATATATTCTGTACACCGTGAAATTGCGAATTCTTACAACCACCCAAACAAGTGCGTGCTTCTGCTGCCACCCTCAAACATTACGAATTCCAAACAACCCCAAGATTGACTTCATCAGCAATTCCAGTGTCCAATATGCGTTGTAATACCTTAAGTCATCAACATTTTGCGAGCGCACATTTCATATACACAAACACTCACACACACGCACATATTCATTCCCTCATATTTGCATTGAGATAAATTTTCTAAATTCCTATTTGAATGTTCCTGTCAATCAAGAGCTTTTCATCCCCCTAATCCAAAAAGCAGCCACTTAGAAAAAGTATTTTAGGTAGGTAGGTAAGTAGGTTTGTATATGTGTGTGTATGTTTGCTTTGTTCTTGGATGTGATATTTATAACTTTTTCTCTTTTTTTTCGCTACGCACACTTTTCCTCAAACCGTCAGTAATCCACCTTCAGAGTTCCCATCAACGTAATTTGTGGGTATCGTGTCATTCATCAGTTTTGTTAAATGAAATTTATTTTCCCTTGTTTTACTTTCAAGAATTGTTGTTGCTTCTCTTTTTAATTCGCATTTTACGCTTTTGTTAAACCTTAATGGTTTTGTGTATAGCCTGCAAACAAATCACAGCTGTGCGCTCATCCCACTCATCATCTGGCTGTCTGACAGGCAATCGATACTCGTTTGGTATTATTTTGTATCAAAATGTATTAGCAGGAATTATCGCGAGATTTATATTTTTTATACTCAGCTGAGCAGAGCTCACAGAGTATATTAATTTTGTTCGCATAACGGTACCCCGTAACGGCATAAACCAATCGAGATAGATATAGACTTCTATATATCAATATGATCTGGGCGAAAAAAGAAATTCATTTAGCCATGTCTGTCCGTCTGTCTGTCCGTGAACACGATAACTTGAGCAACTTTTGAGGTATCTTGATAAAATTTGGTATGTGAGTTCCTGGGCACTCATCCCAGATCGCTATTTAAAATCAACGAAATCGACCACGCCCACTTTTTCGATATCGAAAATTTTCGAAAAACGGAAAAAGTGCGATAATTTATTACCAAGGATGGATACAGCGACGAAACTTGGTAGGTGGGTTGACCTTATGACGCAGAATAGACAAATCAGTAAAATT